>JXCR01124880.1:0-13538 GCA_002079205.1 Phalaenopsis hybrid cultivar
ATATTTTAACAAATCAATTGGCCAGATTGAAGTAAATTAAGATCGAAGTGAAAAGATCATCAGAACTTCTTTAGGATTCTCATGGCTCAACTAATTCAAATCACCATTTCATAAAATCTCAAGACAAGGAGAAAGACAGAGAAAACTACTCAGAACTCATGGAGAAGATACGACAAAACTTAGATTTCATATATAAAAGCAAAGTCATACAAACTACAATAAGTAAAACTAATATACAAAAGCAAAGTTATACAAACTTCAATAAGCAAATACCACTTATCTCTAATTAATCCACAAGCAAACTCCTCGAAGTTCCTTTGAATCTCTTCCATTCTATACAACACATAGAATTCTTCTTCAAAGCGGCAAAGAGAAAGAAATCCCTCAGTTTCCCTCCACTTCTACAATCTCTCGCAGAATTCCTCACAATACTAACCCTAAATTAAACTCTCTGCACACTACAAATAACAAAAACTCAGCGGACACCACCACGGGGATCCTTTTTTTCAGCCCAGATGTTTTTTTTTAAGTTGTAGAAGAGTTTTCTAAGAGTTTCCTAAGCATCCCTTAAAAAATCGTCCACATTCAAAGCACCTGTTAAGAGAACTGTCGTTCTTGCCGACGGCAGCCTCGATGGCACCATTCAAATGGTTCAAATGGTTTCTCCCAGTTAGGTGAAACTATAAAGGCATTTAAACAGTTTTTAGTAAATTCAATTTTCTTGTCATTTTCTAAAACATGGCATAGAAGTTTAGTAATTTTTGAAAAATCTTTAATAAAAAGCCTGTAAAAACCAACATGTCCAAGAAAACTCCTAACCTCTTTTACATTAGTAGGAGGTGTTAATTTAGATATAACTTAAATTTTTACAGGGACTGCTTCCATACCATTTTCTAAAATTTTATGCCCTAACACAATTCCTCCTGCAACTATAAATTGACATTTCTCCCAATTTAGAATTAAATTAGTTCTTTCGCATAACTCCAAAACTTTTTCAAGATAATTTACGCATGCGTCAAATGATGTTCCAAATACAGAGAAATCATCCATAAATACTTCCAATCCATAATTAACTTACTAAATATAGACATCATACATCTCTAGAATGTTGCAGGAGCATTACATAATCCAAAAGGCATTCATCGAAAAGCAAAAGTTCCAAAAGGACTAGTAAAAGTTGTCTTTTCTTGATCCTTAAGAGGAATGACAATTTGATGGTAACCAGTTTATCCATCTAAAAAATAAAAATATTTGTGCCCAGCAAGTCTATCTACTATTTGGTCGAAAAATGATAAAGGGAAGTGATATTTCCTAGTGGCAGTGTTTAATTTTATATAATCAATGCAAATACGCCACCTAGTAACTTGTCTGATAGGTATTAATTCATTATTCGCTTTTGTTTCAACAGTCACTCCTCCTTTCTTAGGAACACATGAATTGGACTTACCCAAGCACTATCTAAAATAGGATGTATAATTTCATTGTCCAACCATTTCAAAATTTCCTTCTTAACTACTTCTTTCATCATTGGGTTTAATCTCCTTTTTAGAACAACTCTTGGTTTATATTATTCATCTAGTATAATCCTAAGCATATAGATCAAAGAGTGATTCCCTTAATATCAACTAAGGTCCAACCAAAAGCTTTCTTATATCTTCTTAATGTATCCAACAGTCTTTGTTCTTGCAAATCATTTAATTCTGAAGATATAATAACAGAGAGTATAGATGAGTCTCCTAGAAACACATACTTCAAGTGGTTAGGCAATATTTTCAACTCAAGTTCAGGTGGTTTTATAAATGATGAAACTAGATTCTTATCAGCATTTCCTGTAATATCTAGCATCTCAAATCTTTCCTGAACATATTTATCAGCATTTTCTGTAATATCCAGCATCTCAAATCTTTTTTAAACATAATATAATTCTTCATTTTCTATTTCATCCAAAATAACTTCATCTTCATCTTCAAATTGTTCTTTCTCTTCAAAGTGTTCTTTAAAATGCTCATTCAATAGATGTTCACTAATTTTCTTGTGAAAACATTCATTATCTCTTTCAACAACAAGGTATTTCATAGATTTTGCAATGTTAAAAGTCACTTCTTGATCATTAACTCTCATAGTCAATTCTCCCTTTTGAACATCTATCATAGCTTTTCAAGTAGCTAAAAATGGTCTCCCTAAAATGATATGTATTTCTTTTTCTTCCTCCATATCTAAAACAATGAAATACATAGGAAAGATAAATTTATTAACTTTTACTAACACATCTTCTCTAACTCCCTTAGGATATGTAACTGAACGATATGTTAACTGAAGAGTTCCAGAAGTAGGTGAGACTTCTCCTAATCCTAATCTTTTGAAAACTGATAGAGGCATAAGATTAATGTTGGCTCCCAAATTACATAAAGCTCTTCCATAAAATTTTTCATCGATAGCACACGGTATAGTGAAACTATCTGGATCGTTTAATTTTTCAGGAAGCTTTTTCTAAATAATTTCACTACACTCTTTGCTAAGTGCAACAGTTTCATTATCAGTGAACTTTCTTTTCTTGTTCAGAATATCTTTCATAAATTTCACATAATTGGGCATTTTCTCTAAAGCTTCCGGGAATATTGACCGTTAATTTTTTAAAAATTTCTAAAAACTTGGAAAATTATTTATTTTGTTTGTGTTGCTTCAATTTTTGAGGAAACGGTGGTGGAGGTTTCTCCACAATAATTTTCATTGGTGTAAGTGGATATTCTAAATCTGGGTATTCATGATTCTTGTCTTTTTCTATATCCACTTTCTCTTTTTCAGTTTCTGTTTCTTTCTATACTCTTGTTTCCAATTCTTTTCCATGTAATTGTATCAATTTTATTTGTTCTTTTCCTTGATCTTTAGGATTTGGTTCCACAGTACTAGGAAAAGCTCTTAATGTTCATTTACTAAGTGCAGTAGCGATATGTCCTAATTGATTTTCAATATTCTTAATAGCAGTTCCTTGATTTTGTAACTAATTTCCTTAAATTTGTAATTGATTTCCTTGATTCTACAATTATTGACCCATGTTTAATATCATCTCTTACATAGACAACTTCTTTTCCTTAATTTAAGTTTTATTGTTAAATCCTGGAGGATAAGAAGATCTATAATTAACATTTCCTGGGATAGATGAATTTCTTAATGGGTTCACTGGGTTGTTCGTCCATTGTTGATTTGTAGCAGAATTGTTATTCCAATTAAAATTTGGATGATTATTCCAACCTAGGTTATAATAGTTCGAATAAGAGATGTTAGGTGTATTAATAGCATCTAAAGTCTCATACGAAGGTTGAACATCCACAAACTGCCCAGATGAATTCTCTTCCATCATAGTAGGTGTTGGAGAATAATTCATTCCGTAATGATCTAATTTCTTTGATATTGCAGCAATCTGCAAAGCTAACATAGATATTGCATCAGACACAATGATCTAATTTCTTTGATATTGCAGCAATCTGCGAAGCTAACATAGATATTGCATCAGAATGATATTAGCTACTCTTTTAGGATTTATCCTTTTTAAAGGGCCATTGAAAATTATTGGTAGCCATCTCTTCTATTAACAAATAAGCCTCATAAAAAGGTTTTGGCATTAAAGAACCATCAGCCGCAACATCTATAATTGATCTAAGTGATCCCACTAATCCATTATAAAAAGTTTGAATTATCAACCAATCTGGCAACGAATGATGAGGGCATTTCCTAAGAAGATCTTTAAATCTCTCCCAAGCTTCATATATTGACTCTCCATCAATTTGACAAAATGATGTTATGTCATTTCTAAGTTTAGCAGTTTTGGATGAAGAAAAATATTTAGATAAAAATTTCTGTGAAAGTTCTCCCCAAGTTCTAATAGATCCAGGTGCTAACAAATTTAACCACGTCCTTATCTCCTCAGTGAAAAAGGAAAAAGTCTAAGTCTAACAACATGTTTGAAACTCTGTCATATTTAAAAGTAGCACACAGTTCTAAAAACTAGCGAGGTGTAAATTAGGATCTTCATTTTGTGTACCTCTAAATTGATTGTTTTGTACCATTTGGATAATAGCAAGTTTAAGCTTAAATGAGTTAGCAGCTACATCAGGATTTTGGATAGATAAGTGAATTTCATCTGCTGCAGGATTTGCATAATCTCGTAGAGGTCTAGGTTAGTGCTCATTTTCTATTCCTTGATTGTTCATGTGATTTTCCATTGTGTCAGAATTTCTAGGCTCTCTTCTTAGTCTTCTAATTTTTCTAATAGTGTGTTGTAATTTTGAATCGTAGGTTATAAGATTTTCAGGTCCAAATTTATGCGTAAAAATGTATATGAAATCAGTACACAAAAAAATAGTTAACTAAATATGAAAAAAAGTTGCAATTCTAGTAAAAATTTTCTAATAGTCCTAATTTGTCTGTTACTCTAATTATCATTCTTTTTTACTCCCCGGCAACGGTGCCAAAAACTTGACAGTGACTTTATATATGCTTAAAAATATAAGTATTTAATACTGCTGCTAGAAGATTTAATTCCTCAGCAACGACACCAAAAACTTAATAAGGTTATAGATTCGATAAAAATGTATATATAAAATATTCAAAAATGGTAAAGTCACACTTATCAATGTAAGTATACGTATCGCTCAAGTAATATAAGGCTCTAATGGAGTCCTAGATATTGATCCCACAGAGAATAATATTATAAGTACGAACTAAGATTTTAGAAAACCAATATTTAATCACAATAATATAATTTAAATTGCTTATCTGTCACTAGTAGGAAATTGAAATAAATATGTAATTTTAATAACTCTTAAATTACTAATTCTACTAACAAAGTTTCTAATGTGATATTCAATATATAAGAAAGCATCCTTCTCCTTTTCAAGAAATTATAATGAATGAATAAAGTTAATCAGTTTAAATTGTATTGTGCCAAATAGGAGCATACCTATTCTTTACCCTTTGGTCCAGGCATAATGAACATTGACTAATCCTATGCTTGTATACTGAATCTGTGGCTAGGCTGGGAGGATAACGGCTCTCATTTCGGAACTCCCACATTCCCCTCGCCTGAGGGCTAACATCTACACTTCAGCACGCAAATGATAGGACCGAATTGGGTATTTTAGTCTATCACTCTAAAATCTCCAATTCTACGCCCGATAATTTTATTTCCCTATTTATTTGCACCCAACTTCCAAGGGCTTTGGCCTCCCTAAATCTTGGATGTAATCTTCACTTTAGTTGTAAAACTCAACATATTTTAACAAATCAATTTGCCAGATTTAAAGTAAATTAAGATCAAAGTGTAAAGATCATCACAACTTCTTTAACATTTTCAAGGCTCAACCATTTCAAATCACCATTTCACAAATCTCAAGACAAGGATAAAGACAAAGAAAACTAATCAGAACTCATGGGGAAGACAACGAAACTCAAAATTTATATATATAAGCAAAGTTATACAAACTACAATAAGTAAATAACACTTATCTCTAATTCCTCCCCAAGCAAACTCCTTGAAGCTCTCTGAATCTCTTCCTTTCTTTACAACACACATAATTCTTCTTCAAAGCAGCAAGGAGGAAGAAATCTCTCACTTTC
Source organism: Phalaenopsis hybrid cultivar (assembly GCA_002079205.1). NCBI lineage: Eukaryota > Viridiplantae > Streptophyta > Magnoliopsida > Asparagales > Orchidaceae > Phalaenopsis > Phalaenopsis hybrid cultivar. Next base: position 5,617 of record JXCR01124880.1, read on the forward strand.
CCTCCACTCTTACAGTCTCTCAAAGAATTCCTCACAATCTAACCCTAAAGTAAACTCTCTACACACTACTAGGGCTCTTGGATGTTGTTTTAACCTTCCAACTCCTCAAAATCTCTCTTAATTTTTTTCCAAAATATTATTTTAAAGATGTAGAAGAGTTTTCCCAAGGGTTGCCTAAGAATCCCTCCAAAAATGGTCCACATTCAATGCACCTTTGGAAATAACCGCCGATCTCGCCGTCAACGGCTTCGAGGGCGCCATCGGCAGGCCTTATAAATAATTTGTCGGGAGTCTCGGGAAATTCTCATCGCCGGCGCCCTAGTTCAATTCTTCATATTTTTGTCCTTTTTTCTCCAAATTCGCTCCTTTTTGCATCTTTTTGGTCCAATGACCATAATTCATCATACTTGCAACAAAACATCAAAAATACCTTTCTTTTAAGTGCAATATCATCAAAAAATAGTGTAAAATAGGTATGAAAATATCAATATATTTTTTTTGGTCAGTTACACGAAACACATAAGTTTGGTATTTCTCAACCTCAATACATCAATTTAACATCTCAATCCAAGCTACAACACTCTAAAAGCTGAAAACAAACATCCTATGCTCAATCTCAACTATATTGAGATCTAAAAGCAAATTTAGAAAGTGACCTAAGCACATAAGTTCAAATCAAATCACACACTTAGACATACAGGTGGCAAGGTAAATCTACTACTCATCTGATTCTGTGTTTTTTTCTACTCTGATATCACTCATTAATTGAACATGAATGAAGAGGTTATAGAAGGGTTGGTATGAGAATTCTTCAGTAGAGTCCTCTTCTATCAATCCCATCTTTCTCATCAATCATATCAAATTTCCTTTGCTATGTCCAGAGTGATCAAAATGCTCTTTCATCCTCCAGTCTAAATGATCAAAAAAATTAGAGATATTGTTAATTGCATTCATAACATTTTGCACCCCTTTCTCTAGTTTCTTGATTCTGCGCAGGATCACTAGTGTCTTGTCCAAAACTAAAGGCTGAATAGTAAGTGAATTCTGAGACGATTGATCCACAATAATAGTCATATCGTTCTCATCTTCATTGGCTGGGAACTTCTCGGTTGGGTCCAAAGTCTTCCAAGGTAGAAGTACCTTTTTCCCAATTCTCATAAGATACTTGGAACTGACTGAAAAGTAAGAAAATTTTTAAGGATTTCAAAACCCATAAGTTGATCCATGAATGATCATGCCCAAAATAGACTCCATAATTATCGATCCAATATCGATCGACAGTCCCATTTGGATGCAGAAATTCATAATAGCACTTTCCTTAGTAACTTTACTAATCCTCATCATCAGTAATAGTTTTGCAGAAATGAAGAAGTGTCAGTGTTTAGAAACGGGGTTTAGAAGTGTCACAGAAAAACTAATATACCAGTCTTCTCTCATCCGTTACTAATTCCCAGGCTTCAGTCTCGTCCGTCAAATATTGGTAGATCTCATTCATTAGGTTTCTTATCGGGATGAAGTTGGAATAATGGCAGACATGAATGTGAACATTCACGATCACATATAACTCATTAATCCGTGGAGGAGTAAAACTTATCCATCTTCCTTGCACATAGACGACTCCCTGGTTGATTCCATGCAAATTAGCATAAAACTCCTTCACCACAGGAATGACTACGGTGGCTGTAGTGTAACACAACACTTCCCATCTTCATCGCACGATCATCTCTTCAATTTCTGTCGAAGAATTGTTCAATTCTCGATTCATGAATGCTCTTTCTTTGATTAATCTCCTTTTTGTCAGCACTTTGTTGAAGATTCGCTACGCCTCGGAACTAATAAACTTTCTCCAGTTAAACACTCAAAATCTAAGGTTTTCAGTGGAATTGGACACCATAGGGATGAATTTGGTGGAGTTTAAATTTTTTTTTGGGTAATACGAACTTAAGAACCCAATTTGCAAGTTTATAGGGAGTAAATCCCGCCTAAAACCACCAAAGCCGTCATTTCAAACTCCAAAAACCGTCATCTTGCCTTTCTCGCCATCGGCAAGCCTTTAAAATTAATTGCCTGGACTCTCGAGAAAAACTCATCATCGTCGGCGGCGTCGAGCCTGCCTTCGGTGCCCAAGGAAAAAATTTCACAGTTTCACACTGGTCCGAATGCATTCCAATTTTCTCTATGGATCTAATTTTTATGATGATTCAAGGGTAAATACAAGTAGTGGAGTTCAAATCTACCATAAACTAACAATAATTTCAAACAAAAACACTATAATTGCAATAAAAATAAAAGTAAAGATAACTATGGTTGCCTCCCATAAAGAGCTTGGTTTAATGTCGTTAGCCTGACCTATCCAGATATTATTCAAGTTGATTGACCATTAAAACCTCTTTAAAATTTGTTCTTTTACCCTCAAAATATGGCTTTAATCTGTGTCCATTTACTTTAAATCTATACCGAGTCTTTTGATCTTCAATTTCAACAGCTCCATAAGTATAAACTCGAGTCATAGTAAAGGGTCCTAACCAACGAGACTTCAATTTCTCAGGGAATAACTTTAGTCTTATATTGTAATGCAAAAATTCTTATCCTGGTTCAAATTTCTTCTAGTCATTCTTCCGATCATGCCAAAACTTTAGTTTCTCCTTATAAATTCTATCATTATCATAAGATTCATTTCTTAATTCTTCCATTTCATTCATTTGTAACAATCTCTTCTCACCAGCATCTTTCAAATTATAATTAAATTCATTAATCATCCAATATGTTTTATGCTCCAATTCGACTAGTAAGTGACAAGTCTTTCCAGAAATCAGCCTGTAAGGAGTCTGTTGACCTCAATTTTGGTTGATGTTTAGTTCCTCCTCTTTAATAGCTTAGGGTCTAGCCATAGGACTTTTCCTTTTGACTATTCCTAGAAAACTAGACTTGGAAGCCTATGGTCTAGCCATGGGACTTTTCTTGTTGACTATTCCTAGAAAACTAGACTTGCAACCCTCACCCCTAGAAATTCCAAATTGTTCTCTACTCAGCTTGAAGTTTCACATGTTGGTCTCAACCTCTAAACACTTAGTAGTTGGGGTCACTGTGGGGGAAACTCAGGATGAGTCACCCTTAGGATTTCTGGACCTTAGGGTTGACCTTGGGTGTTGGTCTGGNGCAATAATTTCAAATAAAAACACTATAATTGCAATAAAAATAAAGATAACTATGGGTTGCCTCCCATAAAGCGTTTTGTTTAACGTCATCAGCCCGACCTATTTAGGTATGACTCAGGTTGAGTGACCATTAAAACCTCTTTAAAATTTGATCTTTTAGCCTCAAAAGACGGCTTTAATATGTGTCCATTTACTTTAAATCTATTCCGAGTCTTTTGATCTTCAATTTCAACAACTCTGTGAGTATAAACTCGAGTCATAGTAAAGGGTCCTAACCAACGAGACTTCAATTTTCCAGGGAATAACTTCAGCCTTGTATTGTAAAGCAAAACTTCTTATCCTAGTTCAAAGTTCTTCTAGTTAACCTCTTGATCATGCCATAACTTTAGTTTCTCCTTATAAATTCTATCGTTATCATAAGAGTCATTTCTTAATTCTTCCAATTCATTCATTTGCAACAATCTCTTCTCACCAGCATCTTTCAAATTATAATTGAATTCTTTAATCACGCAATATGCTTTATGCTCCAATTCTACTTGTAAGTGACAAGTCTTTCCAAAAATCAGTCTGTAGGATGTTTTATGCTCCAATTCTACTGATAAGTGACAAGTCTTTCCAAAAATCAGTTTGTAAGGAGTCAATCCAATAAGAGTTTTATAAGCAGTCCTGTAAGCCCATAATGTGTTATCCAGTCTAGTGGACCAATCGACTTGAGTTTTATAACGTTTCTGTAAGCCCATAATGCGGTATCCAGTCTAGTAGACCAATCTACTCTACTAGGGTTTATAGTTTTTTCAAGTATTTGTTTAATCTCTCTATTAGAAACTTCAACTAACCCACTGGTTTGAGGATAGGTTTACAGTCTTTTCAAGTATTTGTTTAATCTCTCTATTAAAAATTTCAGCTAATCCACTGGTAGTTTACAGTCTTTTCAAGTATTTGTTTAATCTCTCTATTAGAAACTTCGGCTAACCCACTGGTTTTTACAGTCTTCTAAAGTTTTTGTTTAATCTCTCTATTAGAAACTTCAGCTAACCCACTAGTTTGAGAGTGATAGGAAGTAGAGATTCTATGAATAATATTAAATTTTTTTGCCAATCTCTGAATATATTTATTCCTAAAATGGGATCCTCCGTCAGTGATAATCACTCTCGGCATTCCGTTTCTAGTGAAAATATTTTTCATTAGAAATCTTGAAACACTTTTAGTATCACAACGAGGTAAAGCTTGTGCTTCAATCTACTTTGAAGCGTAGTTTACCACAATTAACATGTATAAATTCCTAGATGAAGGAATAAATGGTCCCATGAAATCTAATCCCCAAACATCAAAGATCTCAACTTCTAACATGAAATTCAGAGGCGTTTCATTTCTTCTAGATATATTGTCTACTTGTTGGCATCGATCACAAGTTTTTATGTATCTGTAAACATCTCTAAAGAGAGTAGTCCAATAGAATCTAGCTTGTAAAATTTTATAAGTAATTTTATCAATCCCAAAATGTCCTCCAAATTCAGAATCATGACATTTTTGAATGATTAGTTTCATAAGGTACACATCTTCTCATAACAAGATCCTTACATTATTTATATAAATTAGGTTCATCCCAAAAATATATTTTGACATCATGAATGAATTTTCTTTGATGTTGCAATGTCAGCATAGGTGGCAAATATCACTTACAATATAATTAACAATATCAACATACCATGATATTTTCCACTCATTAATATTTATAAAGTTGTTTATCAGGGAAACTGTCTGTAATTTCATTATCAATGTCAGATACTTCATGATATTTTAATCTCAACAAATGATCAGCAATTTGATTATCATTTCCCTTCCTATCAATAACCACAAAATCAAATTCTTGCATCAAAAGTATCCATCTAATTAACCTTGGTTTGCGCATCAAATATTTAATAACAGAGTGATCATTATGCACAACACATTTAGCTCCAATTAAATAAGATCTAAGTCAGATATTTAATAGCAGGGTGATCAGTGCGCACAACACATTTAGTCCTAATTAAACAAGATCTAAATTTATCAAAAGCATACACAATAGCTAGCAACTCTTTTTCAATAACAATATAGTTAATTTGAGCATCGTTAAAAGTTTTACTAGCTTAGTATATAGCTTTAAAAATCTTTTCATACTTTTGTCCAAGAACAGTTCCAACAGCATAATCACTAGCATCGCACATCAGTTCGAATGGTTTCTTCCAGTTAGGTGAAACTATTATAGGGGCTGTGATTAGCTTTTCTCTTAATAACTCAAAGGCATTTAAATAGTATTCAGCAAACTCAAATTTCTTGTCCTTTTCTAAAAGTTGGCATAGAGGTTTAGTAATTTTTGAAAAATCTTTTATCGCCTTAAAAACCAACAGGTCCAAGAAAACTTCTAACCCCTCTTACATTAGTAGGAGGAGTTATTTTAGATACAGCTTGCATTTTTGCAGGGTCTGTTTCCATACCTTTTTCTGAAATCTTATGTCCTAACACAATTTCTCCTGCGATAATAAATTGACATTTCTGTCAATTTAGAACTAAATTAGTTCTTTCGCATAACCCCAAAAATTTTTCAAGATAATTTAAGCATGCGTCAAATGATGTTCTAAATATAGAGAAATCATCCATAAACACTTCTAATCCATCATCAATTAACTTACTAAATACAGAAATCATACATCTCTGGAATATTGCATGTGCATTATATAATTCGAAAGGCATTCTTCAAAAAGCAAAAGTTCCAAAAGAACTAGTAAATGTTGTCTTTTCTTGATCCTCAGGAGCAATAGCATGGTAGCCAGTATATCCATCTAAAAAATAAAAATATTTATGCCCAACAAGTCTATCTACTATATGGTCTAAAAATGATAAAGGGAAGTGATCTTTCCTAGTGGCAGTTTTTAATTTTCTATAATCAAAGCAAATACGCTACCTAGTAACTTGTCTGATAGGTATTAATTCATTATTCTCTTTTGCTTCAACAGTCACTCCTCCTTTTTTAGGAACACAATGAATTGGATTTACCCAAGCATTGTCTGACATAGGATATATATAATTCCATTGTCCCCAACCATTTCAAAATTTCCTTCTTGACTACTTCTTTCATCATTAGGTTTAGTCTCCTTTGTGGATGAACTCTTAGTTTATATTATTCATCAATTATAATTCTATGCGTACAGATCGAAGGACGGATTCCTTTGATATCAGCTAAGGTCCAACCAAAAGCTTTCTTATATCTTTTTAATGTATCTAAAAGTCCTTACTCTTGTAAATCATTTAACTCTGAAGATATAATAACAAGTAATGTAGATGAGTTTTCCAGAAACACATACTTCAAGTGGTTAGGCAATATTTTCAACTCAAGTTCAAGTGGTTTTATAATTGATGAAACTAGATTCTTATCAGCATTTCCTGTAATATCTAGCATCTCAAATCTTTCCTGAACATAGAACTAGATTCTTATCAGCATTTCTTGTAATATCCAGCATCTCATATCTTTCCTGAACATAATTTAATTTTTCATTTTCTATTTCATCTGAAATAACTTCATCTTTGTCTTCAAAATGTTCTTTAAAATGCTCGTGCAATATATGTTCACTAATTTCCATGCAAAAACATTCATTATCTCTTTCAACAGCAGGGTATTTCATAGGCAATATTAAAAGTATCGTTAACTCTCATATTTAATTCTCTCTTTTGAACATCTGTCATAGCTTTTCCATTAGCTAAAAAAGGTCTCCCTAAAATTATAGGTATTTCTTTATCTTCCTCCATATCTAAAATAACATGGGAAAGATAAATTTATCAACTTTTACTAACACATCTTCTATAACTCCCTTAGGATAAGTAACTTATAAATTTGTCCACTTTTACTAACACATCTTCTATAACTCCCTTAGGATATGTAACTGAACGATTTGCTAACTGAAGAGTTACAGAAGTAGGTGAGACTTCTCCTAATCCTAATCATTTGAAAATTGATACGCTAACTGAAGAGTTATAGAAGTAGGTGAGACTTCTCCTAATCCTAATTTTTTGAAAATTGATTCTAACTGAAGAGTTAAAGAAGTAGGTGAGACTTCTCCTAATCCTAATCTTTTGAAAATTGATCTAACTAAAGAGTTACAGAAGTAGGTGAGACTTCTCCTAATCCTAATGTTTTGAAAATTGATAGAGACATAAGATTTATTTACTAACACATCTTCTATAACTCCCTTAGGATATGTAACTGAACGATCTGCTAACTGTAGTCTTACTAACACATCTTCTATAACTCCCTTAGGATATGTAACTGAACGATCCGCTAACTGAAGAATTACAGAAGTAGGTGAGACTTCTCCTAATCCTAATCTTTTGAAAATTGATAGAGGCATAAGAATAACAAAAGTACGTGAGACTTCTTCTAATCCTAATCTTTTGAAAATTGATAGAGGCATAAGATTAATGCTGACTCAGTAGGTGAGACTTCTCCTAATCCTAATCTTTTGAAAATTGATAGAGGCATAAGATTAATGCCGGGTGAGACTTCTCCTAATCCTAATCTTTTGAAAATTGATAGAGGCATAAGATTAAAGCTGACTCTCAAATCACATAAAGCTCTTCCATAAAATTTTTCACCGATAGCATACGGTATAGTGAAACTATTTGGATCTTTTAATTTTTCAGGAATTTTTTCTGAATAATTGTACTGCACTCTTTGTTAAGTGCAACAGTCTCATTATCAATGAACTTCCTTTTCTTGTTCAAAATATC
>JXCR01124886.1:0-15114 GCA_002079205.1 Phalaenopsis hybrid cultivar
TATATATATATATATATATATATTAAGGAAGGAGTATTATTCAGTTCCCTACATGTTGATCATTTAAAGTAGTACAAAATTTCCAAAAGAGGGGTCCCCAAATAAAAGGAGGAAGACCAATCCTCAAAATTTCTTACAACAGAGTAAAACAGCTAAATAAAGAGAAAAAGGGAGAAGCCCTAGGACACTAAATCTCTTTTAGTTGACTAGGCTTAAATCTGAGGTGAGAAGTCTCCAGCTTATCACCAGGGAGTAAGAGGGCAAGAGGGGTAGGAGGTCTTGTATCAATAGAAATGGAGTTTGCATAGATTCCTTATTTGGCCAACCAATTAGCAGGTTGGTTTCCTTCTCTGTATATTAAAGACATTTGGACTGTGAACTTCTTGTAAAGTTTTTTAATTCTCTGCTTCCATTGCATATGATGCCAAGAGGATAGCTGATCAGTGGTAAGCAAGGTGATCGGCTGTAAAGAGTCTACCTCAATGTACACTTTCTTCCATGTTACTTTCTGTGCAAATGTAAGGGCCCAGTAAACAACAATGAGCTCAGCTTCAAGAGCATCATTGGCCACAGTAGGAGCATGAAAGAATAGCAGAAAATTGCTGGAAAAATTTATGAAACCCCCCACCCCTGCACCCCATTTAGAGAAGCTATCATCAGTGTTAATTTTCATGGTTTGAAAATCAGGAGGTTGCCAAGTGACAGTCTCAATTCTGTTGTAACTATTGATGGCACTGGTCTGAGACAGACTTATGCTTGGGAAGTTCTTAGGCTGGATTAGCTTGTTTAAACAAGAAACACAGTTTCTAGTCACCTTGGGGTGTTGAGTAATCTTATCTTCATGTTTGTTGCTGTTCCTACACATCCACAATAACCAAGCCACAATGAAGGGGATAGACTCCCCTTGTTTACTTTTCCAGCTATGCCAACTAGATTTAAGACTAGACCAGTCCTTATCTAAGTTCTCACCTTTAATCTTAGTAAGGAGTTCTTTCCACACCTCTTGAGCAAACTCACAATTGAAAAAGAGGTGGTTATTATTCTCTTCAGATTTCAGACAGAGATAGCATCTTGAGGGTCAACTTAATCCCTTAAGATTAAGAATATCATCAGTTGGCAGGAGGTTGTTGAAGAATCTCCAACAGAAGAAGGATATGGAAGGGGATAGAAATCTAATCTAAATGGCTTCACCCCAATTGATCTTATCCCAATCACTTAACTTATCAGATATAGCTTTAGTCAAGCCTTGGTTAGTGTAGCTGTGCCAAATGATCCTATCTTTTCTGCCTTTATCAAACACAGTCTTAGTGACTTGAGATAGGTGAGGATCCTGTAGAATGGATTAGAGCTTTGGAACATCCCAGGAGTCCCCTCCTAGAGGTCACAGACTGAGAGTTGAGGGTTAAAGTCTGAAGGGGAGGGCCCAAGCCAGTCCTTTGGGCACCAGTTGTCAAGCCAAAGCTCACTTTGCTATTCTCCAAATCCCATGTATACATGTCTTCAGCTAGCTCTCTGATTTTCATCATATTAGTCCATATTTTGGAGTCTCTCAGCTTCTTGGTAATTAGGGAAGGGTGCTGGCCCTTGCAATACTTGCCATACATGAATTTGCCCCACATGGAAGTTTGTGTTCTGAAGTGAATCCACATATTACAGAAATTTATTTGTGCTACTTTTTGGAGACCCTTGAATCCCAACCCCCTAGCTGCAATTGGTTTGGCTACCTACTTCCATGAAGCACAGTGTAGCTGCTGTCTTTGACCTGCCCATAAAAATCTGTTGAATGCTCTCTCCAACTAAATTTGGGTGCTTTTCTTCAGGCAGTTGGTTTGGAGAATATAAGATGGGAAGGTAATTAAGTTGCTTCTAAGGAGAGTAATTCTACCCCCATTAGACAGGAAAGAATGAGACCAGCTAGATAGAGTTTTCTGTATTTTCTGCAATACCTCATCAAATTGGGTCATTTTTTATCTCCCCCATATGAGTTGAACCCCCAAATATTTCACAGGGTCCCTAGCAGTAGAGAAAGTGTAGTTGGAGATCCAATGCGTGATATTGGAAGAAGCCCTCTTGTTAAATATAAGTTGGCATTTAGTAGGGCAGAACTCCATCCCAGAGTAACTCTAAAATTGTTGTATATATTTATAAACTTTCTTCACAGCAATCTTTTGGACATTGGAAAATATCATAATATCATCAACATACATGAGGTGGGAAATTGCTATATTGGATTTGTGGTGGAATCTAGAGTACTGCTGGTTGAGGATGTTTCTATCAAGCATTCTAGAGAAGTAATCCATAACAATTATAAAGATAGTGAGAGAAAGTGGGTCACCTTGTTTTAGTCTTCTGGTAGCTGTGAAAGACCCCTTGAGTTGGCCATTGATTAGAATGGAGTGATTGTTGTTAACAAGCCACCTTTGGATGAGATTTCTGAATTCTGGTTGAAAAACTCTAGCTGCAAGTATCCCCAAGATGAAATTTCAGTCAATGATGTCATAAGCCTTCTTGATATCTAATTTGTAAATGAGGTTACCCCCTCTACTGATTTTATCTAAATCTAGAGTGAGTTCTTGTGCCAACAACACATTATCATTAATGGATCTACCTTTAATGAAGGCAGTTTGGTTTGGACAGATAATCTTGTCAAGATGTGGTTGAAGTCTTCTCACAATGATCTTGCTTGTGAGTTTGCTGATGACAGAAGTAAGGCTTATAGGCCTGTAGTATTCCCAAGACTTCTGCAGATCTCCTTTAGGGGTTAGCACAATAGATGTGTTACGAAAATAGCTGGGGAGATTTACTCCTCCGAAGAAACTCTTAATTTGGGTAGGATTGGGGGAAGAAGGCCAAGTTGGATATTTTTGGTAGAATTGGGAAGCTAACCTCCACAGATGAGATATAGACCAATGGAATCCCCATTTGGGTCCTCTATGTACTTCTCTTAGCTAAACCCTAGCCTAGGGCTAGTGGGTTCAGGGGACCATCTACATGAGTCTCCCAAAGGATCAAGGGATCAAACTAAACAATTTTAGGTTTAGGGTTGTGAGTGGGTATAGGTGACAATGTGTGCAAGTGAGTGCAAGTGACAGAAAGTGAGTGCCTTTTCCTTAGACCAACACCTAGAGTCAACCCTAAGGGCAAGCAGTCTTATGGGAACTCACCTTGAGCTACCCCATATTGACCCTACCTACTAAGTGCTAGAGATTGGACCAATATGTGGAACTTCAAGTTGAGCAAAGAGGAGTGTCGAATTTCTAATGTTGAGGTTTCATCTTCTAATTTTCTAGGAGTAATCAGTAGGAAAGTCCTACGGCTAGACCTTAGGCTACTAAAGAGGAAAAACTAAACCTCAACCAAAAGTGAGGTCAACAATGATCTTGTGAGTTATTTAAATATTTTATGATTCACATGTCCTGAGAAAGTCTATGGTAGAATCAATTAGGTTTTCCACATTACCCTGTGGGGTATTGGTGGATATGCCTTTTAGGGAGATGCAAATGTTAGGGAAATATGTTTTGATTGGTTAGCCATGGAATTTGTAAGAATAAAGTCATTTCTAACCAAACATATTTATGCACTAAGGAGAGGGTAAAGGAGAATATTACTCTTATTTGTCACTAAACTTTTCTACTTATAATTCTTAATTTCATGAAATTGTTTTAACTCATTACGAACAAAAGCCACTAAATATTTGACACTTCAATATAATTCTAAAAATTTATGATTTCTTTTGTACGACTTAAAATTTTTATTTGTTTATGATTTGTTAGGATCACTTTGCAAGAATCTAAAAAAATCTAAATTTTAGGCTTGGACAAAAACTAGTAGGTTAGAACATTTCGAAATAAGGATTACCTCATTTCTTGTAGGATCTACATTTCACACTCTAAAATTATTTATTGCTGATATGGCAGTGCACTTGCGTGAGCCCCAATTTGTTGCTGCACTTGGAAGCGATATCAAGCTTTTGTTGTTGTTGCTAAGGAACCACGTTGATATGGAATTAAGACAATTTTAGTTGATATTCTAAGTTGTAGAATTTAAAGCTTGTTGTGCTAACTGCTTTTGCTCAAATTGTTTTAATAGTTTAATTTGAAAAACCAGGAAAAATCAAAATCATTTATGTTTAATTGTGTGTGAACCTTTAATAATATGTATTTTTAGTTTTTATATGCATTGTTCAAGACCTGTTGAATTTAAACCTTGCAATTTTGAGCTATTAAGAACTATTAAGAAAAGTAGGAAATAAAAGTTTCTTCAGGAACTTGTAGGAGAGATGGCAAACAATCTACAAAACAACCTAGAGATTCATGAACAAACCCATGAACACCCAAATGCACATTGACCTTTAATAAGTCATGTGATGCACCTTAAAACTACCCTTTTTATATGCACATTTTATACCCATTTTTGAAGATATTTTGCTTTAATAAAGGATATATTTTGTGTTTTTGGTTGTAGGTGCTTAAAAAAGAGTTTAAAAGAAAAATGGAGCAAAAATACATAAAAAAAAGGAGAAAAATGGAACAAAATCAAGACAATTTCCAAAAATAATTGAACCAAAGCCTAGACGTGAGATGGAAATCGAGGTTGGTGCCTAGGCACGACAATTTGGTGCTTAAGTGCCAGAGACGGATACACTTATATTCATTGAATATGGAAAAGTTTTGAAAATATGTATGAAGCAACCCTTAATGATTTTCAAAGCTCTATATATTGAGATAAATTCTGGATGAAGAGGGAGAGCCTTTGAGTCATTTGAGAAAGGGAGGAACCCATATAGAGTGGACAACCACCCTAGTAAGGTTTTGAGAGTCTTTATGTTTTCTGGAGTATTGTGAATCTTGTAAGAGTCTTGTGGAATCACAGAAGTCAAGGAACTTCGGAGGAGTGCTTGAGGAAACATTTGAGATAAATATTTGTATCTTTTCTTTTATATGTTGGATTTGAGTTTTATAAATATGTTTTGTTTTAATATCTCCATGAATTCTGAGTAGTTTTCCTTGTTCTCCTTGTAATAAGAAGTAATTATGTTGTGGATTTGATTTTTTTAGAACTTCATTTCTTCAAAAAAATTGTGATGGTATTTTCACCAGTTCATCATTTACTTTGCAAAATGGTCATTTGATTTGTTAAAACCTGTTGAGAAACTTATAGACCCGAGAGGTCTAAGATTTCTCTAAGTAGTGAATACCACATTTCACTTTGGAAAGAGCCATGACGATAGCCCAAGGGGAAGTGCAAACAGATAGGGAGATAAGATTTGATGGGCGTAGAATTGATGTTTATAGGATAACAAACTAGATTATTTTATAAATTTAGTGTATATTTGGAAGTAAGGGGTCACTGGTAGGTCCTATGGAGAGGGCATAGTTGGTAATATAGCAATGTGAGGCTTGAACCTACCCAAAAATACTATAAGTGCCGACACAAGCTTTAGATTAACCAATGTTTTTTATGCTTCAAAGAGATAAAGATTATGTTTGCTCCTATTTGTCATAATACTTTGTTGACCTCAATTTTTGTTGAGGTTTAGTTTTTCCTCTTTAGTAGCCTAAGGTCTAGCCATAGGACTTTTCATGTTGACTATTCTTAGAAAACTAGACATGGAACCCTCACCATTAGAAATTCCAAACCCTTCTCTTCTCAACTTGAGTTTCACATATTGCCTCAACCTCTAAATACTTAGTAGGTGGGGTCACTATGGGGGATACTCAAGATGAGCCACCCTCAACCTCTAAACACGTAGGTAGGTGACGTCCATTGTGAGTGAAACTCAAGATGAGTCACCCTTAGGATTGCTGGACCTTAAGGTTAACCTTAGGTGTTGATTTGGAGCTAAGGCACTCATTACACTTATCTACACCCATATTCACTCCCAACCATGAACTCAAATTTCTAGCTTAGATCCTTTGATCTTTTGGGATACTCATGTAGATGGTCCCCTAAACCTACTAGCCCTAGGGCTATGGTTTAGCTAAGACCACTATGTAGACCTAAAATGGGTTTTCCATTGGTCCATGGCTCATTGGTGATTATTGGTACCTAAAATCTACCAAAATACCCATCTTGGCCTTTTGCCCATAAAACACCCCCAAATTACCAAAATACCCCTCTTGGGCCCAAAATCCCAAAAATTCCAAAAATTACCATAAAATCCCAATAAATCCTGAATAATCCCAATTGCATTTCTCTCAACTACTACATAACCCAATTTGGTCAATTTGACCATCTTTAACCAAAATACCCAAATTGCCCTTTAAAAACCAAATTTCCCCAAATCCAACTCAAATGTCCACCAATTTGATCTCAATTGACCCCAATTCCAATACTAAACTCAAATTCACTATTGATATGACCAAAATAAATGAAATCCAAGCTCAATTGGTCCATAATTTGTGCCCAATTTTGATTTGGGTCAAAACCCCAATTTTTACCATATGACTTAATCTCACCAAATTGAAACCACGGCCTAGTCAATTGGCCCCAATTGATGTTCCAAAATCTTGATAACATTCTTATACATAAAATTAAAACATCAATTAACCTTTGTGAAGCCTCAAATCCATTTGATTTTGGCCTAAATCCAAAATTCCCAAATTTAGCCCAAAATTGATAATTCCACAAATTTCACCAAATTGACTGCCTTAACCTCCAAATTGACATCAAATTCATGTTGAAAACTCTTCATGAGGTCCTTATTGACCATTTACAACAATCAATTTGGACTTAGCCCAAGGTTAACCCAAGCTAAGCCTAGCCCAACATGACCAAATTGATTAAAGTTAAAAATTCCTTTAAATTGACCCTTCAATTGGACTCAAAACCACTTCCATCCTTCACCAAAGTTGTTCCTTATGACAATCTACACCAAATTCAACAATCAATTGAGCCAATTGACATGGCTAACCTAGCCCAAACCCAAACCTTTCAATTGAACTCAAAACCACTTCCATCCTTCATCAAAGTTGTTCCTTGTGATCATCTAACCAAATGAAATAATAAATTGGACCAATTGACATGGATAGCCTAACATAAACCCATGTTTTTGTCATTTGCACCCACTTGGATCCATGCACTAAATGTGACCTAACCACCTTAAAGCCACCAAACTAACTCCACCACAGCCATTACTAGACTTAGTGACCAGTCCAAACACCATGAAATCACCTAAATCAAGAAATAGACCAAAAGTCCCCCAAATTAAGGGATCTTATTTCCAAAAATGCACATGCTTAAGATATCTTTGCCAAATTCGAAGCACATTTGCATTAAATTGTTGTGATGGATTCCTCTGGGTTCTTTGAGCTCCTAGCCAGTTCCCCCTGGCCGGCCGACCAACCTAGTGGCTGGAAAAGCCCAAAATCGAAAGCCACTCCCATTGCACCTCACCCAAATCAAACCTAGAGGCCAGCTCATCCAAATCAAACTATGGAGCTCATCTGCCCTCCACCTAAGCACCACAATGCACCCAAACTTATGCCCTGGCCATTTTTATAAAAACTCACCTCCCATGGCCATGGGAGGTGTGCTGAAATTTTCTCAGAGAGACCTTTCCAAACTTCACACAGATCTTCCCTAAGATCCCCTCAGTGCATCCCAACCATTTTTCCTCACCCATTCCCATTGCCGGAGCTCAATTTTGAGCTCGAAACCCTGCTGGAAACCAGGACAGAACCCAATACATCTCCATAGTCCACCAAACTCAAATTAACTTCACCCACACCTTCACAACAGTGAAAGAAACTAAATCCCCATCAAATCCCCCTTCAAAGAGCCTCTACCATAGCTCTAGACCAACACCTGAAATCGAGCTTGGTCGAATTCATACCTAGACTTACACCAAGACCAGGGACTCAATCCCTAGCCTCCTTAGACCCCAAAGAAAGTGTCGAGCACCTCTGTTTACACCAAGACCAAGGACTCAATTTCTAGCCTTCTTGGACCCCAACGAATGTGCCAAGCACTTTTGATCGAAGCCTCCCTTTTCAGAGCAAAGGTATAAAACTCCTCCTCCTCCCAAGCTTATTTTGATTCTCCATTTATTTAAGCTTGATTTCATGGTACCTTAGCCGTATGGATGTGTTCGTCTCACTTCGAGTCCATAGGATCAAACCCGAAGTGATTTGGTTGAGTCTAGGCTAAGATCTTAAGGTTTTAGAAGTCCAGCCCGAAGTGATTTGGTTGAGTCTAGGCTGAGATCTTAAAGTTTTAGTGTGGACGGGCACGGGATCATTCTATCGGGGATGATGACGGGGACCCGTTCGATCAAGCGTGTATCAAATGGACAGGAGAGATCGCGCTGGACAGCACTTCAGGACGTGAACCGCGGGCCGAGTCAGCAGCTACGTGGAAGGCAGAGTCCAACCAGAGCGCGCCACGCATGCCTTCGGAGGTGCCTAGGATCTAGTCAGCACGCGCTGTTTAAATAGATAAATAGGGCTTTTTGCTATTTATTTAAATACCCTTAGCTTAGAAAATACATAACTTTGTGTAGAAAAATCACAAAAATAAAATAAAACTACCCTCTTGCTGAGTGAATAAAGGAAAATAATGTGGAATAATTTTCAAGTCCATTTGATGCATAAAGTTTTTTTAATTAATCAAACACTATTTGGAATTATTTTATTCTCCATGCATATTGACACATCATCTTAGCTTGAAATTTTAACACGTTGTAGCCTCTATAAGGGGGAATATTCTTTGATTTTTCTAATGTTAAAGGAGGTTTTTATATAGAGATCCAAATTTTTTAAGTTATTTCATATCATTTCCTTAAAATAATCATGGAAATTAGCATATTGGTTATTAAATCCCAAGAAAATTTTGAATTGTCTAACATGACCAGAGAAACCTTTGAAAATAATTTCATGGGTCAAGTCATTTAAAACATCCTTAAATTTTCCAAATACTAAATCAATAAGATAATTAATTTTGAAAAATATAAAAATTTAAATGACTTGATTTTTGATATCCATTGTGATTTATGATCTAAAGAACTCATCATAAAAGTTTCAAAATATTTTGAGTTCATTTGATAACTTAAAATGATTTTTAAAGATAAATACCACTCTTAACATTTAAATGATTTTTGAAAATCAAAATATAACTGAAAAAATTATGAAACTTAGTTTTTTGAGCTCTCTGTGATTAGGGGTAATTTTTAAAAATAAAATGATATTTAAAATAAAAACTTAATTTTTTGGCCTGTTCTAAATATTTAAATAATTAAAAATTCATAAAAATCATAAAAATAATAAAACTCATGGAAATGTTTTATTTAAATAATTAAAAATTCATAAAAATCACAAAAATAATAAAACTCATGAAGATGTTCTAAATTGTTTCATAATCACTTAGGAATAATTAGAATATTTTTCCTAGTTTTCAAAATAAAGATATTGAATTTCAAAGCTTAAAAATAAATCTTTTTTTTTTTAAAAAGGCTAAAAATGAGTTTTTCACCATAAAAATTTCAGTAAATCAAAGAAAAATCAGAAAAATATAAAATTTGCTCCTCTAAGTTTTCTGACCTTAGGGAGATTTTTCAAAAATATAAAACTTAATTTTCACCACTTAAAATATTTTATTTTTATTAAATAAGCTAGAACTTAAAAATGATTCTGATAAATCACAGAGAATTCAAAAAATTGTGAAATTTGGCCCAAAGGCTCCTCTAGTCTAGGTCTACCTTCCGTAAAAGTTTCAAGGGATTATAATTTACCTTGGTCATGTTAGGAATTTTCTTTGAAAAATCCTATTTTTGCATAAAAATAAATATATAAATTAAATTAAATTTTGAAAAATCACATTTCCTCCTCTGGTGTCTCAATTTACCCATGAATGAGGTAGGATAAAAATTTCAAAGTCATTTGAATTCAATTTGACAAGTTATGAGGTGTTAGAGCCTTATGGGCAAATGTGTGATTTTGGAAATCTTGCCTTAATTAACATTAGGCTTAAGTCAAGGAGGGGAATGGGTAACCTCTGATCTTAATCAATTTATTTGATGCTTGAAACACAAAGAGGTTAATTGATAGAAACCAATTGCACTTTTTTAAATAAGATTAATAAATTTCTAAATTATTAAAATTTGGAAGTTTATTAAAATTAAATGATCCTAGACTTAGGGGTATGACTTTTGAAGCCAATAATTAATCAATTTAATACCCCTATCTTGATTTTCAAATAAAATCCAAATTATGAATCATGACCACTTAAAGCTTAACCCTTTTTCAAAACTAATTAAGACACTCACCTAGGTCCTAAGGGCTTAATGGTGACTTAGGCTAAATCAAAAATTGATTAAACAAAGATTAGAGAAATAAATAAAATCAAATATCCTTGAAACACCACTAAGCCCAATTAGGATTAAAATTTGGCTAAGTGTTCAAATTACACTAACTTGCCCCTTTAAGGGTCTTCACCCACATAATTCTTAAATTGAATGACAAATGATAATTACCCCTTTCTTAGGGATAATTGAGACATCAATGTTCGCTGAGTAATAAGGGTATTCACAGGATGAACCATTAAGCAACATAATGTGTTTAAATGGACTCAAGAGTACAGGTATTTACAGGATGGACCATTAAGCAATATAATAAGTTTAAATGGACTTGAGGCTTTTCACCGGGTATTTTCAGGATGAATCATTAAGCACCATAATGAGTTTAAACGGACTCAAGGCTTTTCACTAGTACTTATAGGATGAACCATTAAGTAACATAATGAGTTTAAATAGACTTGAGGCTTTTCACCAGTTGGTGATAGGGAGACATGGACCTGCTTCCCCTTCCGAACTTGTTGGATACCTCAGAGGCCTATTAAACTTAATATTCTTTGCTCAATGGAATCATCCTTAATTANACAACCCTCTAATCGGCATAGTCAGTAATGAAGAAAAGAAAGGACTACCCTCACTGTTGAGGGTGACCACTCAATATGACATGTCACGTAAGGGTAAAAACGTGATAACAGAACAAGATTCAATGGAGGGGCCCAGCCGACTGTCCTCCATGATAGCTACTCCAGCAAGGGGCTTAATAGCTGCCCATAGTGAACAACTGTCAAATACCCCACTCCGCAGAACACAACGCAGAAACGCAAGCCGGAAGAAACAGAGAGCCTTTCTACGACAAAAGCGCAAGCGCCAAAGAAACGTAAGCAGTTTTCTTACCCCCATCCCTGAGTGACATGTCTAGAATCATGATTTCTGACAGGATCAGATGTACCCCTGGTCCCAGATATCCTGTGCAGAGGTTGCCCAACATGCAACGTCGAGATACCAGCCAGGACATCAGTCACGGACGCATTTGTAGAATGCCCAGACTGTAACATTTTACATCTACAGCGTTTCAGTACCTTAGAAGAATACACTGCAAGCACCAACGAGTCTCAGACTCCAGACTCCGTGGCAAATGAGCCGTATGTCCCACTGGGGATGGATCAACGTGCATCGTGGAGCCCAGGATCATACATCCCGCTTGAGGCGGAATCTTATATCCCAAATAGGCCAGCACCGGTTTGGATTCCCGCCGAGGCCCGGAGGAAGGAACGTCCTAGACAGCTGCCAGCTCCTGGTATGGTGGAATATTCCAAAATAACCAAGGTAAACAAAAGAGAATTTGAATTCTATGAAGAGGTTCAAGGAAAGTTTATCAATATATTGGAAGGCCTGGAGTTATATACCAGGGTTTTCTCTGAAACTGATGAAAGAAGCATCCTTGACTTCATCTTCGATTTGAGAGATAGAGGTTGAGCAGGATTTCTCATGGAAAGAACATATTCTGAGCCGAAGAAGTGGATGCTGGGAAAAGGAAAAATCACCATCCAGTGCGGATGTTGCTACAATTTTACAAACAACAGACACGGGAATCCGCCTGGGATTCTCAGGTACGACCAGGTGGATCCGTTACCAGCGACGAAAGTGGATAATAAAGAGAATGGTTAAGTGGAATATCCTACCCACCACTTGCATTCCTAACAGTTGCATCATCAATATTTATGAAGAGGGTGACTGAATTCCCCCGCACATTGACCATCATGACTTTTTGAGGCCTTTCTGCACGGTCTCATTCATGAGTAAGAGCAAGATTTTGTTTGGAAAAGAAATCGATGTAATCAGGCCTGGTGAATTCAGAGGAGCTGTGGAAATTCCTCTCCCAGTTGGTTCAATACTTGTTCTCAAGGGCAACAGTGCAGACTTGGCCAAACACTGCATACCAGAAGTACAACACCGTAGGGTGTCCGTGACCTTCCATAGGATGGATGACAGCAAGATACCATATGGATTCCAGCAAGCCCCGGAGTTGGAGGAACTATTTCCTCACGAGCTATGAGAAGGTTGTATCTCTGAATACATGCAAAGGGAACTCTTATCCTGAAGCATGACTCAGAAGGTCTACTTGATTAAGAGCTCGATATACCAAGCGCAGAGGACTTACTTGCTTTCTTTTAACAAGCATGACATATATTTGATGTAATCAGTCTATGATATACTCATATCTTGAAAAGGCTCTCAATGCATTTCAACATGTATTACACGATGTACTCTCTTGGAGGCATTAGCCTATGTTTGATCCGTAGCATCTTTATTGAAGCAGATTAATGAAAATTTCTCTCAAGTTGTGCCTTTTTGTCAATTGCCTTTTTCTGCGATGGATGAAAGCCGCGAACCTTACGATGGTTCAGAGTTCCAATGAACAAAGAACGAAACGAAAAATTTTCAACAATAAATGAAACACAAATAAAAGATAATTGTAATAAATAATAACAAATTTTTTTTGAAAATCAATCAATTGAAATTAAAACTTTAAAAAACAAATTTTGAAAAATTAAATTGTCATAAACACAACAAGAAAATAAAACAAACCTGTGAGTGGATACTTCCATTTTCAGAATTTCCTACTCTTTGTGCGCGCGGCACAACCATCGTTGTCTACACTAACTCTCTACACATCCTCGTAGAATTTTGCATTTTGCACAAAACTCCACGAAGCTCTACAAATCTTCTTCAAGATCAACCTTTCCACATGACACACTACCGCAAATTTAACACCACAAGCTCCTTGTAAGTTCCAAATCACATCTTCAAATCAGTACCTAAATCCTGATTCTCACATTTCGAGATTTATACCTAAATTTTGACTCTCTCCCAGAATTGATACTTACACTTCAATTCTCTCACATCTTTGAATTGATACTTACATTTCAATTCTCACATCTTTGAATTGATACTTACATGATTCTCACATCTTTCAATTGATACTTACATTTCAATTCTCACATCTTTGAATTGATACCTACACTACATTTCAATTCTCACCATCTTCGAATTGATACCTACATTTCAATTCTCACATCTTCGAATTGATACCTACATTTCAATTCTTCATCTTTGAATTGATACTTACATTTCAAAATTCTCACGTCTTTGAATTCATACTTACATTTCAATTCTCATTTCCGAATCAGTCCTAAATTTTTAGTTTATTACATTTGAGGTTAGATCTTATATTCTGAAACTCTCTTTTGAGAATTGACCTACATTTCATTTCTCATTTCTGAATCAATCCTACATTTCTGATTCATTACATTTTAGATCGGTCCTTATATTCTGACACCTTCTTTTGAGAATTGACCTACATTTCAATTCTCATTTCCGAATCAGACCTAAATTTCTGATTCATTACATTCAAGGTCAAACCTTATATTTTGACACCTTCTTTTGAGAATTGACCTAAATTTCAATTATCATTTCCGAATCAGTCCTAAATTTATGATTCATTACATTCAAGGTCGGACCATATATTCCAACACCTTCTTTTGAGAATTGACCTACATTTCAATTCTCATTACCAAATCAGTCCTAAATTTCTGATTCATTAAATTCGAGGTCGGATCTTATATTTTGACACCTTCTTTTGAGAATTGACCTACATTTTAATTCTCATTTCCGAATCAGTCCTAAATTTCTGATTCATTACATTCGAGGTTGGACCTTATACTCTGACACCTTCTTTTGAGAAATTGACTTACATTTCAATTCTCATTTCCAAATCAGTCCTAAATTTCTGATTCATTACATTCGAGGTTGGACCTTATATTCCGACACCTTCTTTTGAGAATTGACCTACATTTCAGTTCCCATTTTCGAATCAATCCTAAATTTTTGATTCATTACATTTGAGGTCGGTCCTTATATTCTGACACCTTCTTTTGAGAATTGACCTACATTTCAATTCTGATTTCCGAATCAGTCTTAAATTTCTGATTCATTACATTCGATGTCAGACCTTATATTCCGACACCTTCTTTTGAGAATTGACCTACATTTCAATTCTCATTTCTGAATCAGTCCTAAATTTCTGATTCATTACATTTGAGGTCGGACCTTATATTCCGACACTCTCTTTTGAGAATTNAAAAATATAACTCAAAAAATTATGAAACTTAGTCTTTTGAGTTTTCTATGATCAGGGATATATTATAAAAATAAAATAATATTTTAAATAAAAACTTAATTTTTGGCCTATTTTAAGTTTTTAAATAATTAAAAATTCATAAAAATCACAAAAATAATAAAACTCATGGAAATGTTCTAAATTGCTTCCTAATTACATAGGAACAATTAGAATATTTTTCTTGATTTTCTAAATGAAGATATTTACTTTCAAAGCTTAAACAATAATTTTTAAAAGGCTAAAAAGTGAGTTTTCACAAAAATAATTCCAATAAATCGAGGAAAAATTAGAAAAATATAAATTTTTTTCCTCTGAGTTCTCTGACCTTAGGGAGATTTTTCAGAAATATAAAACTTAATTTTCATCACCTAAAATATTTTAATTTTCCCAGAAACTACAATAATTCTAATAAATCACAGAGAATTTATAAAAACATGAAATTAGGTCCTAAGGCTTCTCTGGTCTAGGTATACCTTTAATAAAAATTTGAAGGGATTATAATTTACCTTGGTCAAGTTAGGAATTTTCTTTGAAAAATCTTCTTCTTGCATTAAAATAATTATATAAATTAAATTAAATTTTGAAAAATCACATTTTTCTCCTCTGATGTCTCAATTGACCTATGAGTGAGGTAGGATAAAAATTT
>JXCR01124888.1:4820-19496 GCA_002079205.1 Phalaenopsis hybrid cultivar
TCATGTTAGGCCTTAGTATAATATTGTTTCAATTTTTGATAATGTTTCATTATTACCTACTATTGATGTTAATGTTTTTACTTATTCTTCTAGAAATATTGAATCAAGTAATGTTCTTATTTATAATGTAGAAGTGGGTGAAATTGTTGAAGTTATTTCCAGTTTACCATTTATTTCTGAAATGAACAAAGGAAACAACAATGTTGTTGTTGGCCCTTTTTTATATTTTGGTAGTATTTTACCTAATAATACTTTCTTCAATATTTCTGTTGTTCCGATTAATAAGCCTAATACTTATGTTAGTACTCCTATGGTGAATAATATTATCTTTAATTCTAGGTATTCTTCCTCTCGGCAAGCTTCTAAGAGGCAAATTAAAAGGAAATAATTATTAGTGTTCTTTTTTTGTTAGTTTTTTTCTTTTCCTTTTGATTCTTATGTTTATCTCTAATATTGTTGCTTAGATTTTTCATGGGCCTAATAAAATTGCCCAGCTTGTTGATTGCAAAACTATTCCTAAGGATTATAAGGTTCATTTTTTATGCCTTTGGGACACAAATCTTTCCTCTTCTTTCAAACTTATATGGTTTCCTTAAATTATTTTAAGTTATTTCCTAATGAATGTAGTGTTCACAATTTCACATATGCTACTACTACTACAACAACAACAACAATAACAAGCCTTTATCTCACAATAGTTTCATGTATGATAGTAATGGTAGAATTTGTGTTAAGTGGAATTCTCAGAGTTGACAATTTATCGCTATTAATATCCATGCTCAATAAATTTATGATCATATTTCTTTTTGTTAATTTATTAATTTTTATTTTACTATTATTTCTTCTGATAATTATGCTTATGTTAGGAAAGATCTGTGGAATTTTATTAATTCTAATAAGTTAAACATTGATGAGCTGTGGCTTTTATTAGGTGATTTCAAGTATATTAGAAAACCTAATGAAAAACTTATGGGTAATCCTCCTATTCTTACAAACTTTCTAATTTTAATAATTATATTACTACATATGGTCTAATTGAACGACATAATACTGGTTTTCCATATAGTTGGTTTAATAATCAGTTGCAAAATCCTATTAAATGTTTNCCGTGGGAAACCTCGTTAGCAACCGTAGGTTACCTCCTTCGAGGAATTCCTGATCATCCGATAGAGACGTCTTAATTTAGTTGAAGTTGTGGTTTTGTGTGATGTTTGTGTTTAATTTTTGAGTTATTTTATATTTTGAATGTTGTGGCGGTGAATTTTATCTTGGTTGATTTTAGTTATGGTTATGTGGCTATCCTGATGGTTTTAGTTTTCATGTAGGGTGACATCTTTGTTTAGCAATGGCTATCCTAGCAGTTTTAGTTTTCATGCAGGGTGACATCATTGTTTAACATGCAAGCTCGTGGCTATCCTGATGGTTTTAGTTTTCATGCAGGGTGACATCTTTGTTTAGCATGTAAATTTGCAGGCATGCAGGGTGATGTCGTTGTTTAGCAAGAAAATTTGCAGATATAAAAGTACAGTATGAGAAAGAATGTTGTGGCGGTGAATTTTATCTTGGTTGATTTTAGTTTTGGTTTTGGGTTATGGTTTTGGTTAAAATTTATGTAGGTAAATGCAAACTTGAAACATATAAGGAAAAGACAAAAGAAAGACAATATTAAACTGTAAAAGCATACCTAGCGAGTCTTCTCGTTCCACCACCTGAAACTTAAAACTGCATGTGAGGGAATTTATGAAGAGCAGGAAAAGCAGAGTTCTGATAATTTTCCTAACCCTATGTCATATCTTGGTGAGTCCTTAAAAGTTTAAATAAGGATGATTTCATTGAGTGAAGCATATTAAGTTTAATAGGCCTCTGAGGTATCCAACAAGTTAAGAGGGGAAAACAGGTCCATGCCTCTCCCTCACCAACTAGTGAAAAACCTCGAGTCCATTTAAACTTATTATGTTGCTTAATGGTTCATCCTGTGAATACCCTTATTATTCAGTGAACTCTAATGTCTCAATTATCCCCAAGAATAGGATAACTATCATTTATCATTTAATTTGAAAATTATGTGGGTGAAGACCCTTAAAGGGGCAAGTTACTGTAGTTTGAACACTTAGCCAAATTCTTAATCCTAATTAGACTTAATGGTGTTTCAAGAATGTTTGATATAATTATGTTTATTTCTCTAATCCTCTTTTAGTCAATTTTTGATTTAGCCTAAGTCACCACTAAGCCCTTAAGACCTAGGTGAATGTCTTAATTAGTTTTTAAAAAGGGTTATGCTTTAAGTGGTCATGATCCATGATTTGAATTTTATTTGAAAATTAAGATAGGGGCATTAAATTGATTAATTTTTTACTTCAAAAGTCACACCCCTAAGTCCAGGATCATTTAATTTTAATAAACTTCCAAATTTTAATAATTTAGAAATTTATTAATCATAATATTTTTTAATGAGGAAAGTGAAATTAGTTTTTACCAATTAACCCCTTGTGTCTCAAGCATCAAATAAATTGATCAAGATAAGAGGTTACCCATTTTCCCTCCTTGAATTAAGCCTAAATGTTAATTAAGGCAAAATTTCCAAAATTATNGGATTGTTGTATTTGGTGTATATGGTCATAAGGAACAACTTTGGTGAAGGATGGAAGTGGTCTTGAGTCCAATTGAAGGGTCAATTTGAAGGAATTTTGAACTTTAATCAATTTGGTCATGTTGGGCTAGGCTTGGGTCTAGCTTGGGTTACCCTTGGGCTATGTCCAAATTTATTGTTTTAAATGGTCAATATTGACCTCATGAAGAGTTTTCAACATGAATTGGATGCCAATTTGGAGGTTAAGGCAATCAATTAGGTGAAATTTAGGGACTTAGCCAATTTGGGGCTAAATTTGGGAATTTTGGATTTAGGCAAAAATCAAATGGATGCCTCATGAAGAGTTTTCAACATGAATTGGATGCCAATTTGGAGGTTAAGGCAATCAATTGGGGGAAATTTGGGGACTTAGCCAATTTGGGGCTAAATTTGGGAATTTTGGATTTAGGCCAAAATAAAATAGATTTTTCATGAAGAGTTTTCAACATGAATTGGATGCCAATTTGGAGGTTAAGGCAATCAATTGGGTAAATAGTTTTGAATATGAATTGGATGCCAATTTGGAGGTTAAGGCAATCAATTGGGTGAAATTTGGCCAACATGAATTGGATGTCAATTTGGAGGTTAAGGCAATCAATTGGGTGAAATTTGGGGACTTACTATTTCCAAGATTAATTGGATGCCAATTTGGAGGTTAAGGAAATCAATTGGGTGAAATTTGGGGACTTAGCCAATTTTGGTGCTAAATTTGGGAATTTTGGATTTAGGGTGGGTGAAATTTGGGGACTTAGCAAATTTGGGGCTAAATTTGGGAATTTTGGATTTAGGCCAAAAAGCAAATGGATTTTAAACTTCACCAAGGTCAATTGATGGTTGATTTTGATGTTTATGAATGTTATCAAGATTTTGCAACATCAATTGGGGCCAATTGACTAGGCCATGGGTTCAATTTGGTGGGATTAAGTAATATGGTCAAAATTGGGGTTTTGACCCAAATCAAAATTGGGCTCAAATTATGGACCAATTGAGCTTCTGTTTGGTTTATTTTGGTCATATCAAAAATAAATTTGAGTTTAGGATTATAATTGGGGTCAGTTGAGATCAAATTGGTGGACATTTGAGTTGGATTTGGGGAAATTTAGGTCTTTAAAGGGTNCTATTTGATTTATTTTGGTCATATCAAAAATAAATTTGAGTTTAGGATTAGAATTGGGGTCAGTTGAGATCAAATTGGTGGACATTTGAGTTGGATTTGGGGAAATTTAGGTCTTTAAAGGGTAATTTGGGGGTTTTGGTTAAAGATGATCAAATTGGCCAAATTGGGTCATGTGATAGTTGAGAGAAATAAAATTGGAAATATTTAGGATTTATTGGGATTTTTTGGGGAATTTTTGGTATTTTTGGGATTTTGGGTCCAAGAGGGGTATTTTGGTAATTTGGGGGTGTTTTAGGGGTAAAAGGCCAAGATNGTTTAGGATTTATTGGGATTTTTTTGGGAATTTTTGAAATTTTGGGATTTTGGGCCCAAGAGGGGTGTTTTGGTAATTTGGGGGTGTTTTAGGGGTAAAAGGCCAAGATGGATATTTTGGTAGATTTGAGGTACCGAACATCACCAATAAGCCATGGACCAATGAGAACCCCATTTTGGGTCCTCTACATAGTGGCTTAGCCAAACCATAGCCCTAGGGCTAAAAGGTTTAGGGGATCATCTACATGAGTATCCCAAAAGATCAAGGGTTCTAGACTAGAAATCTGAGTTCAGGGTTGTGAGTGATTGTGAGTGTAGATGAGTGTAGTGAATGCCTTAGCTCTAGACTAACACCCAAGGTCAACCCTAAGGTCCAGCAATTCTAAGGGTGACTCATCCTGAGTTTCCCCCATAGTGACCCCACCTACTAAATATTTAGAGGTTGAGAGCAATATGTGGAACCTCAAGTTGAGTGGAGAAGGGTTTGGAATTTCTAGTGCTGAGGGTTCCATGTCTAGTTTTCTAGGAACAGTCAACAGGAGAATTCCTATGGCTAGACCCTAGGCTACTAAAGAGGAAAAACTAAACCTCAACCAAAATTGAGGTCAATAATATCATGATGAAAGGTCTTCTTGGCTTTAAGGATTCTGTATCAGTGAGTCATTGGAGGCAACTAGAGGCAAGAGTAAGAGAGAATTTGAGCACTTTTCTCAAGGTCTTCTTCCTCCCTTAGTGGAAACCTTGAGGGGTGAGTTTTTCTTTTGTTTTATGAGTTGTGAGGGATGTGTATGAGAGAAAAGATTGCTTCCATTTTGGAGAGAACAAGTTATTGTAAGTTTTACATGTTTTTATCCTTATAATGAATTGTTGCATAGTTTTCCTTATTTTGGTTTTATCGATGAAACATGGCTAATTTCATTCTTCATGTCTCTATGATGTAAGAATAGATGATTTAATTGTAGTTTTTCTGTAGTGTTTTTTGTTTAGTATTTTCTTCTACTTTCATGCTCTATGTTTTTTGTTAACCTATGAACTTAATTTATTCTTTATTTGACTAACTTAGACATTAAAATATTTCTTCAAGTTATGACCTCTAACGGTGGCATAGTGGAAACAAAAGGTTAACCGCAAAATTCTAAGAGAATAGACATATTCTAGTAGAATTTTGCAATCATCCCTAGGGATTAGAAGAGTTATGCAAAATGCCCTCGGTATTGAGGGAGTCTCAACTTCATGGATTCTAGTTTTCTTTTGACCTGAACATAGACATAAGGAGTAATATATCCCCGATTGACAATGATCTCATAGGAAAACATTTAGAAAGGCCACGATCACCATGACCTTCAAATCATAAATGATCAAGCCTCATTAATTTTAAATGAACTCACAAATACTTTCTCGCTATTTTTGTTTTCTTCTTCCTACAATTTCTTATATTCTTGTTATAATCTTAGAACTTAAACCATCTTTTGAATCACCCAAGCTAGGTTCACTAATTTAGTAAACTACAAATTTTTCTGCAGAAGCACTTGTTAAACTTTCCTCACGGGATCAATACACAGACTCTTAAACCATATACTTGTTGACACGTGTACTTATGTTGTACACTCAACTTAATTCACTGTAAGTTTGGCGCATCAGTGGTTATGGGTGGTCATGGTTAAAAATTTAACCTTGGCCTATTTGATAGAGAAAAGTTCAAGGAATTTAATAGTTCAAGTGTTTTTGGCTAATTTAAGCTCCATAACAAAATATGATTGGTTAAAGTGAGCCTCTACTGTAAGAGAGAGAAACTGGTTATTTTTTAGCCAAAAAAATATTGAATTTTATTAATTTAAATTATGTATTGTTGAAATTAAAACAACTTTTGCCGAAGTATGTGGTAAATTTTAGGTCATTTTGAGGGAGTTATGATCTGATTATTATTTGTTTATTGAAATTATCATTTTCACTCACTTGATTATCATTTGCTCAAAAGGTCCCCAAATGGGGTCAGATTTAAGCATGGTAGAACTCATATAAAAGAATTTGATTCTGCAAATGTAATGGTAAAGTTTATTTTTAAAAATAATGACTCATTTAAAAATTTTTATGTGGGACCATTTCACATGCATGCATAGGAACCCTTGTGCATAATATTATGTTAAAAGAGTGTCCAATGACCACCAAACTGATTTTCATAGTTTTCATATGTGAATATGAAGATCATGCATGTAATAAAATGTAATTTGGATAACTGAATTATGTTGTGGAAGAAAATAATAATTTTAAGATTTACGATGACAATTGTCGTGCATGAAAGTTTGATTTGAAGAATTTCACGTAAAAATTATTCTAATTTATCTTCAAATTACTTTCCATGGTCTTTATTAATGATAGTAAGCCTCATGCAACTTTTAGAATGAGGTTTTGAGCCTTATAATAGTTTTGAGAGAGAAAAAAATAATCTCAGGGTTTCCTCAAGACCAAACATAGGTGAAGTCTAATTAAACTTAAGCTAAGGAGAACAAAGGTTGACCAAAAATGAGGTCAATAAGATTTAGACCTGCCAAGAATGATTCAAAGAATTGCCTACATGGGTTAAGTTTATGATCTTCCCTTAGTTATTGGAACAAACAAGGTATAATTAACATATTTAACATATGTTGATCCTCTTACCACAAAGGTTATAGATTAACATATGCTAGAGTTAGTTTTCTTTTTAACATAGATTTAACTCTTCTGGATAATATTATTCTGAATGTTAATGGTAAAGATATAGATCCAAAGGTTATTTAAGAATGTAAACTTGATCCATGAAGAATATGTTTAAATTTGCTCATGATTATAAAAAATATCCTAAATGTCTTCTTATAAACTTGGGCCCATTGTCCCTACATATAGGGGTTGGAATTTTAGCACATCTATGAATACAATAGGCCCTTCAAATGTTAGTAGTTCTATTGTTCCTTTTTCACATTCAAGACAAGTTTCTAATATTTGGCCTATTTTTAAGAAATTTATTTCTCATGTTAAGCCTCAGTATAATATTGTTTCAATTTTTGATAATGTTTCATTATTACCTACTATTGATGTTAATGTTTTTACTTATTCTTCTAGAAATATAGAATCAAGTAATGTTCTTATTTATAATGTAGAAGTGGGTGAAATTGTTGAAGTTATTTCCAGTTTACCATTTATTTCTGAAATGAACAAAGGAAACAACAATGTTGTTGTTGGCCCTTTTTTATATTTTGGTAGTATTTTACCTAATAATACTTTCTTCAATATTTCTGTTGTTCCAATTAATAGGCCTAATACTTATGTTAGTACTCCTATGGTGAATAATATTATCTTTAATTCTAGGTATTCTTCCTCTCGGCAAGCTTCTAAGAGGCAAATTAAAAGGAAATAATTATTAGTGTTCTTTTTTTGTTAGTTTTTTTCTTTTCCTTTTGATTCTTATGTTAATCTCTAATATTGTTGCTTGGATTTTTCATGGGCCTAATAAAATTGCCCAGCTTGTTGATTGCAAAACTATTCCTAAGGATTTTTTATGCCTTTGGGACACAAATCTTTCCTCTTCTTTCAAACTTATATGGTTTCCTTAAATTATTTTAAGTTATTTCCTAATGAATGTAGTGTTCACAATTCCACATATGCTACTACTACAACAACAACAACAACAATAACAAGCCTTTATCTCACAATAGTTTCATGTATGGTAGTAATGGTAGAATTTGTGTTAAGTGGAATTCTCAGAGTTGACAATTTATCGCTATTAATATCCATGCTCAATAAATTTATGATCATATTTCTTTTTGTTAATTTATTAATTTTTATTTTACTATTATTTCTTCTGATAATTATGCTTATGTTAGGAAAGATCTGTGGAATTTTATTAATTCTATTAAGTTAAACATTGATGAGCTGTGGCTTTTATTAGGTGATTTCAAGCATATTAGAAGACCTAATGAAAAACTTATGGGTAATCCTCCTATTCTTACAGACTTTCTAATTTTAATAATTATATTACTACATCTGGTCCAATTGAACGACATAATACTGGTTTTCCATATAGTTGGTTTAATAATCAGTTGCAAAATCCTATTAAATGTTTGTTAGATAGGGTTTTTTTATAATATTGCTTAGATTAATTTTTTTCTTATTTTTTTTAAAGTTATGGAACCTTTTCTTTTGATCACCATCCAATCTTTGTCTCTTTGGGTAATTAGGGTACACCTAATTGTAGATACCTCTTCAAAAATTTTTGGAACAATTGACATGCTTTTTATATATTATTAATGATGCTTAGAATGTTCTTGTTAAAGGTGAACCTATGTTTGTTTTATTCAATAAACTTAAAAATGTTAAAATTTCTTTGATTGGTTAGCATCAAAATTAATTTAAGTCTCTTTATAAGCTTATTCATGATCTTAAAATAAACAACATGATGTTTTGTGCAAACTTGAGGATACTTCTATTTGTAAGGTTCTTCAATATGAAGCCAGTATTTTAAATGATAACATTATGAAAGCTTCTATTTGTGAATATAAATGGGCTAATCTGCGTGCTAAATGCTCTTGGCTTTCAGAAAGAGAAGATGATGTTAAATCCCTTTATCAAAAAGTTAAATATATGCATATCACAAATTTTATTAAAGAAGTCTTGGTTAATGATGTTTACATTTCTCATCATGAAGCTATTGTGAGTGATACTATTTTTTTCTAATTTACTTAATAATAATTATAATGATTCTTTTCATCATGGTCAGATTTTTTTTCTATTAGGATTTATATATCTAATGATGATAATATTTCTCTCTCTCGCAAGGATTTTCTAATGATGAAATTAAAAATGCATTTTTTTCATTAAAGTTAATAACCTCCCAATCCTAGTGCTTTTACTTCTAAATTCTCTTAAGATACTTGGCATATTAGTGGATGGGATTTTGTTACTGGACTTAAATTTCTTTTTAGTACTTGTAATCTTCCTCATAGATTTAAACATAATGATCCCGAGAATATAGTTGTGTAAAAATTATATAGTTAACTCCGCTATGCAACAGTGCAAAAAGCTTGATGCAATATTTTATGAATAAAAAATTTAAGAAATTAATATTGGGATTCTACGCAAGTATACGCATCCTTATCAAATAATAATGGACTTTCTATTTAAGCCCCAAATATCGATCCCATGAGGAATGTTTAAATTTGAAATAATAAATTTATTAAGAAATTCACAAAAAGTCAACAAAATTACTGTCACTAATTTTGAATGTTGAGATATTATCAGAACTAAATTAGTTAACTAACAATAAAACTGAAATACAAAGTTTAAACAGTAACTACTAGACTATTAAACTATGTTTATGTGATGATGATTTCTTGTGTGAAAAAACATCTTTCCCACTACAATGAGGTTTTGGTAAAATGAGATGAGATAAATGGTTCTAATATAATTTGTGCCAAATAGGAGCAATTTTAATTCTCTACCCTGATACAGTGTCATAGAAAATCATTGGCTAATCCCAGATTTAGTCCCTAAATCTGTGGCTAGGCTAGGAGGATATTGACTCCGACTCCAGGGCTTCCACTTCCCTTCACCTGAAGGCTAACTCTTGCTTTAATTTTTAAACACTAAGATTGAATTTGGGATTTCAGTCTGTCACCCTAAAGATTATCCAATTCTACACCCAACAAAGTATATTTCTCTATTTATTTGCACTTAATTCCATGAACCAAATTCTCCTTCATGGAATCAAATGTGATCNTACAGTTTCACAACATAACATTAAAATATAAAACAGAGTCTCACAATCTAACAACAAACAGTCTCAACAATATAAGAAAAACAAACAACAAAATAACAAAGTACAATCAAACATAAACTAAAAGAAAAATCACAAATCATCATCTTCTTCTTCTTTTACATCCAAATTCTGCCACTGATATGGACTAAAAACAGGGTGAGTAGGAAACAGAATTGAATGATCACTCTTCATGTATCTTACCAACACATCATCATAAGCAATATCATATTCAAACTTTTGCCGTATCAAATCATCTATGTGAGCATTTATGGCATCCATGTTTTGCAATCTATGATCCATTCTTATAATATCTCCCTGTTGGATCATCATCTGGTCAAAAAGTTCTCAGTTAGTAGGGTCATGAGAAGTAGGGGTCCTTGAAGTAGAAGTAATATCTCTGGTCTTACTTCCAGACCTCCATCAAACATGAGATTCATATGTCTTTATATTGGTAGGCCCAATAGGTTTTAGAGGCTCAATTCTCTCTTCCTCAGGTCTAAAATCAACTCCTGCCTGTTCGCATAGTGTAAAAATAAGTGTTGGGTGTGCCAAACCACTAGTGGCCCTCCCAAAGCAATAGATTTAGTGTTCATATAAACAATAGAGCCTACATTTATCCTCATCACCTGTTGAATACAGAAGTTCAAGATGGCTCTATCCTTGGTCACCTCACTATGATGATTTGTCGGAATCATTCTTCCACAAAAAAAGTAATGTTAGGCCTTAGATATTACATTAAGCATAGAAAGAGGAAAGTCTACCTTAACACCATTTTTCACTTTTNGGTTTAAATTTGAAATAATAAATTTATTAAGAAATTCACAAAAAGTCAACGAAATTACTGTCACTAATTTTGAATGTTGAGATATTATCAGAACTAAATTATTTAACTAACAATAAAACTGAAATACAAAGTTTAGACAGTAACTACTAGACTATTAAACTATGTTTATGTGATGATGATTTCTTGTGTGAAAAAATAACTTTCCCACTACAATGAGGTTTTGGTAAAATGAGATGAGATAAATGGTTCTAATATAATTTGTGCCAAATAGGAGCAATTTTAATTCTCTACCCTGATACAGTGTCATAGAAAATCATTGGCTAGTCCCAGATTTAGTCCCTAAATCTGTGGCTAGGCTAGGAGGATATTGGCTCCCACTCCAGGGCTTCCACTTCCCTTCACCTGAAGGCTAACTCTTGCTTTAATTTTTAAACACTAAGACTGAATTTGGGATTTCAGTCTGTCACCCTAAAGATTATCCAATTCTACACCCAACAAAGTATATTTCTCTATTTATTTGCACTTAATTCCATGAACCAAATTCTCCTTCATGGAATCAAATGTGATCCTCACTCTGTTGTAGAACTCATATTCCATTTCCCGGATCATATTTTTCACAACACATTTTAACTCTTTAATTGGCCAGATCAAAAAGTAAATTAAGTTCGAAGTTGAAAAATCATCACAATTTATTTTATATTTTAANTTCACTCTGTTGTAGAACTCATACTCCATTTCTCAGATCATATTTTTCACAACACATTTTAACACTTTAATTGGCCAGATCAAAAATTAAATTAAGTTCGAAGTTGAAAAATCATCACAATTTATTTTATATTTTAATATTGGCACATCCATATTATCTCTTCCTTCACCATATCTCAGAGTAGGGAGAAAGATAAAGTAAACTACTCAGACTTCATGAAAAAGATACATCATATCTCATAGTAGAGGGAAAGATAGAGGGAACTACTCAGACTTCATGAGAAAGATATGACAAAACACAAATTTATTAGAGTAGGGAGAAAGATAAATTAAACTACTCAGGCTTCATGAGAAAGATACAACAAAACACAAATTTCATATATAAAATTTCATATATAAGAGAAAGTTCATACAACAATAATAAACAAACAATAGTTATCTGAAATTCTTTCTCAAAGCAAATCCCTTGTAGCTTCTTCTAGGAAATGTAGGAAGAAGAAAGCTCTCATTTTTATCCTTCTCCAACACTCTTACAGAAGAATTCACACTTAATCTCACCACAAAAACTCTTAACTCTTAAAGAAAAATCACTAATATACTTCTAAGTGGTGGTGAAATGAAAATGGAAAAAGTGTATGGAGGCAAGGTGTGGCGAAAATGAGCAAGGAGGGACAAAGAGGAATGAAGAGGGGGCAAATAATGATCAAGAGAGAGTTTTTCTGATGAATTTTGGNCTCCTTCTCCAACACTCTTACTGAAGAATTCACACTTAATCTCACCACAAAAACTCTTAACTCTTAAAGAAAAATCACGAATATACTTCTAAGTGGTGGTGAAATGAAAATGGAAAAAGCGTATGGAGGCGAGGTGTGGCGAAAATGAGCAAGGAGGGATAAAGAGGAATGAAGAGGGGGCAAATAATGATCAAGAGAGAGTTTTTCTGATGAATTTTGGCCCCAAATAGAGCCTAGAGTCGGTTCTCCAATAGGTGCATCCAAAAACTCTTCAAAAAGTATCAAGATTAGTTGAATCTTCTAGAAACAGAGTCTGAACCACCATAAGCGCTGTCGACACCCGTTTTGGCACCGTCGACACCAGTGTTCATTTAATAAATTGTCACTCTCTGTCAAACAGTGCCGCCGACATTGAACAAATTTTCAACTTCTTCATTTTTGCTCAAATTTCATCATTTTCTTTTTGCTTCAAGTCCTCAAATTCAACAACCTGCAAGAAAACATAAAAATACATTCCATTAAAGTGCAATANCTCAAAAAGTATCCAGATTTGTTGAATCTTCTAGAAACAAGGTCTGAACCACCATAAGCGCTGTCGACACCCATTTTGGCACCGTCGACACTAGTGTTCATTTAATAAATTGTCACTCTCTGTCAAACAGTGCCGCCGGCATTGAACAAATTTTCAACTTCTTCATTTTTGCTCAAATTTCATCATTTTTGCTTCCTTTTTGCTTCAAGTCCTCAAATTCAACAACCTGCAAGAAAACATAAAAATACATTCCATTAAAGTGCAATATCATAAAAAATGAGTATAAAATATTGGTTAAAAAATGCATATATTTTTGGTGTATCAAAATCCCCCAAACTTACATGTTACTTTTCCTCAAGGTAACTCCTTATACTATATAAAAACATGACTTATCGTAAAGAATTTAACTTTTAGATTTCCATATCTTAGTCCACTAAATATAATAGCATAACTTAAAAAAAATTCAAAACAACTCCAGTTAATACTAAAGGTATAAGAATATTTAGCAATCNACCTTTACTATATAAAAATATGACTTATCGTAAACAATTTAACTTTTAGATTTCCATATCTTAATCCACTAAATATAATAGCATAACTTAAAAAAAATTTAAAACAACTCCAGTTAATACTAAAGGTATAAGAATATTTAGCAATCAAGCCCAAGATTTATGATTCTCTATTCTTTTCAAGAAAAATTGCAGATTGTCATATTAAAGCCACTTAAAGTATTCATATGAAAAAAATTTCATAAAACTTTACTAGTAAATAAACTAATACTCAAATAAAAATTTAGAAAATGTAGCCAAGCCTTCTTTTTAAATTGATTCAAGTGAAGCCAATTTTTAATTAGGCATCTCCGCAAGCTTCTCCCCACATCTTTTCTTTTCTTTTTCTTTTCTCTTTTTTTTTAATGTGTGAGGATTACTATATCTGGATAGCTTTTAATGATTTTAAACTTCACTATCCTCTTCTTAAAGTAAAAAACTTTTCATATTTCTTCACTTAACAAATTTATATTAGAGTAAAAATTTCATAAAGTTTAATTCTTTTCTTCTTACATGAACCTTTAAGAGTTTTAATATTTCAAAAATACAATTTTCTTTACTTAAAATAAAAAAACTTAGTCTTTTTCTTTTATACCAAATATCTTAATCTCTAAAATTAACATTTATTATTGAAAATTTNTTCATATTTCTTCACTTAACAAATTTATATTAGAGTAAAAATTTCATAAAGTTTAATTCTTTTCTTCTTACATGAACCTTTAAGAGTTTTAATATTTCAAAAATACAATTTTCTTTACTTAAAATAAAAAAAACTTAGTCTTTTTCTTTTATACCAAATATCTTAATCTCTAAAATTAACATTTATTATTGAAAATTTTTACTTAAGTTTACTATATATTTAGAAACATAAATATAGTTATCTAAAGTTAGCTATATTTTCAAAAAGATTTTAAATTGTATAAAGAAAATTTAAAATCTTTTTGAAAATATAGCTAAGTTAGGACAAATAAAATTAAGTTTCTTTCTTTTTTTTTTTAAAAAGAATTTCCCCGCCCAAACCTAAATTTTCTTAAAAGATTTAACATGAAGAACTGAAAAATAAAGGGCAAAAGAAAACAATTAATATATAAAGAAAAGACATATCTGTTGAATGTTTTAATTTTAAAACTTAATTTTGAAATATTACAAGTGCTAATATAAAAAGCTACAATACTTAAAATATTAAGTTGCACATAANAAAAAGAATTTCCCCGCCCAAACCTAAATTTTCTTAAAAGATTTAACATGAAGAACTGAAAAATAAAGGGTGAAAGAAAACATTTAATATATAAAGAAAAGACATATCTGTTGAATGTTTTAATTTTGAAACTTAATTTTGAAATATTACAAGTGCTAATATAAAAAGCTACAATACTTAAAATATTAAGTTGCACATAATACATATAAAATCAGCTGAGAAAGAGTTAATTACAATACATTTAACAAAATAAAAAAACTAACAACAAAATTAAATTGAATTCTAAAAATGAAAACAATTTTACAAACTACAGTTTCACAACATAA
>JXCR01124891.1:2700-18699 GCA_002079205.1 Phalaenopsis hybrid cultivar
TTAGTAAGGCAGTAGACCCTATTCGTTCCTCGCTGCAATCTAGTAAAGTCAACCCCATCGAGTCATTGGCAGCTAGCCTTCATAGAGGTCTGCAAATTATTGATTATCATCAGCGGAATTCAGCCTCAAGTAAATCACCTGTTGCTCTTTCTTTGGAGCACTTGTCTTTGACTTCTCAGTCAGGCATGAAGAAGGTTGATGCTTGTGGTCAGACGCCACCAAAGGATGTGAATGCTCCATTCCTGTGTTCAAATTGCCAAAAACAAGCGACTGCTAATGGCAAGTTCAACATGGATATGCAGATTAATGAAGGCAACAATTATGGGCCTTCCAAGGAAATTAATGAAGTGTTGGAGGTACTATATGTTGCCGCGCTTTCTGTAATTTGATTTTTTTTTTAATTTTGTGCTAATGGTGTTGACGTATGTAATACAGGGAGAAATCAAGGCTTCAGAAGATGTGAAACAGAGAAACACCGAACTAGAAACTCTATGCGTTGAGCAAGCAGAGAAAATAAGAAAACTGGATTCTCAGGTACTTCTAAGAACTGAATGAAGCGGTATGAGGATATGGTCTTTTATTTAAGGATACCTTTGTAATATTTTGAGCTGCAGATTGATTTATACAAACGTTGTGGTTTGTGCTTTCAAAAGTTATGAACTTTGACTACTAGTGTTTTCTGTAACACTACATTTGGTGCTTTTGTGATACAGAATAATGAATATGTTGCTGATCATGGAATCAATTCAGGTTGCATTGACAAGGAGGCTCTTATTGAAGAAATAGAGCTCCTAAGAAAGCAGTTGAAGTCTTATAACTGTAGTTCTACGAATGTTTCACTGCTTGAACAGATAAGAAATGGTAGCGGTACCCCAGTAAAGAGAGAAGAGTTTGAGCGTGAGAAGGAGAGGTGGATGGAATCAGAGAGCAGATGGATATCTCTTACTGAAGAGTTGAGGATTGATCTTGAATCGAATCGTAGGCTTGCAGAGAAGAAGGAACTTGAGCTTAGCTTTGAAAAGCAATGCACTGCTGAATTGGATGATGCGCTGCATCGTTCCATACAGGGGCACGCTAGAATCATTGAACACTATGCTGAGCTTCAGGAGAAGTACGATGAATTACTTGCCAAGCACAGGAAGGTCATGGAGGCCATTGCAGGGGTGAAGAAGGCAGCTGCAAAAGCAGAATCCAAATGTAAAGGTTCTGCTTTTGCTGCAGCTCTTGCAGCTGAACTTGCAACATCTAGAATTGAAAGAGAGAAGGAAAGGTCTTGCCTCAAGGAGCAGAATCGGGTCCTTAAGCTTCAACTCAGAGACACTGCCGATGCTGTTCATGCTGCAGGAGAACTGCTTGTGCGTTTGAAAGAGTCTGAAGAAGCTGTTTTAATCACAGAGGTTTAATTGTTCTCAATTATTTCCAATTTCCCAAATGTAATACATAAACACAATTTGATGTTTTATTTGATTGCTTTAATGCAGGAAAAGTATGGCAAAGCACAGCAAGAAATAGAGAAACTTAGGAGGCAAATAGAGAAATTGAAGAAAAAACATACGATGGAGATTGCTACAATGAAGCATTACCTTGCAGAGAGTCGGTTGCCAGAATCTGCATTAGAACCACTTTACCAGCATAATTCTTATAGTGCTGATCCGAGCAGGGCCCCTTTGTCTGATGATATGTCTTGGAGGTCTGCATTCAAGCCTTCTTATCAGTAGATTAGAGGAATTAAAAGTTTTCAATGCTGAAAATTAGCTAACTGGTGAAGTTGACATTATAATTTTGTCAACTGTCTTGGAACTGGAGTTTTTCCTTGTGCTGTTCTATTAAGATCTGTTTTTGGATAAATTTAATGATATCATTGATAGGAAGTTAAGGTGTTTGTAATTAGAAAATATCCATTTGTAATCTCCCCAAAGAGACCGTTACCTGTCTCTTAGCAGCCTTCAGACCTGTATCCTTTCTATTGTAGAATTTCTTCCATTTCCCTAGGATTTGCTAACTTCCTCTCTATTTTGTTCTTATATTTTTCCTTGGAGGGAAATTTCAAACCATTTAAGAGTTTTAAAAACTATGCCATAAAAGTCTCCATTATAACTGCAAGACAGACAGTTATTTGCAGTCAAGAAATATGGCTTATAACTTGGTCATAAAACCAATTAGTATAATCATGTGAGTGTTAATGTAGACGCATGTTTCACTAAAATTGTTGCAATTTAAATTTTAAATGGCTTTATAATTAAATCATGCATTTTATGATTTCTATAATATTTATATTGCAATTACATCTATAGAAAATGATCGAGCAAAGAAAAATCATTAATCTATCACCTACTCGAGGTTTAAATGTCATTGAAATTAATAGTAAAGGCCAAATGTTGTGTGCGATCACGACACGATTTAAAAAAACAAAGGTTTTATGGATGAAGAATATACCTCATGGTATGGATGATTGGCCTTAATAATCTCTCTCTTGAGATGAGCATGCACAAAAACAAGAAATCTAAATTAAAAACAAGTGTAGTCACAAAGATAAACACTTACCTCAAATCATCTCCATCAAATGTCTTGAAGTTTCTTTGAATTCTCTTCCTTCGCTCACAAAACAAACTAACACTAAAAAAAAAAAAAAAGTGGTCGGCGGCGGCGACGGCGACTTAGATGGATGATGACTGTAAATTTGATGGGTGGTTGGCCTCTTCTCTTAGAAAATAATAGTCTTTTCTTATAAAAATCCAAGGGGTGCCTTGGTGTCTCTTAAAAAATGTGTCTTCATTCAATGAATCTTCTAAAAGTTGCCTCCTCAAAAATCAATTGAATGAATTTTCATGTCCATGGGATATTTCCCACATTTTTACCAAGGGTTCCTTCAAACACTTCTTCAAAAATCCGTTCAAATTAAATAATTCATCTCATAAGCGCGGTTACCTAGCGCTTAGGCCCTGCTCCTCTGGCGGTTAGGCCCCAATTATGGGCGCTTAGGCGCCTGATTTCATTTTTGCACCTTTCTTCATTTTTTTTGCTCCAAATTTGACCCTTTTTCAATCCTTTTAGCATTTTTCATCCATTTAATTTTACCTAAAAGAAAAACACACAAATAGCTTTCATTAAAACGCAATAACTTAAAAATATGTATAAAATGTAAATAAAAACACTATATATTTTAGATGTATCAAAATTTCTGAAACTTAAGATGTCACTTGTCCTCAAGTGACCTTTCAATCTTTAAAAACCAACATATGTTGATGATGTACACGAGTTTTTTTAGAAGTTACCAAAATTTTGATGTAGAAATATAGTAGTCTTATTTAGAAAACATATTAGTAAATGAGAACAACTTAAAGTTTAGAAAATTTTTAATGATAAGAAATATAAAAATATAGTTCCTATCTAATTCAGAAATATTATAGACTTTCCAAATATAGAGTTTAGGCATTTTACCATTTCCACTTAAAAATTTTAATTAAGCATAATTTTACTCACTATAATATATCCTTAAGCTTAAGAGTTTCTCAAGTCTTATACTTTAAAAAGATAAGATTTGGAACTAATTTTTGATTAGGCACTAATCCTCAAACTTCTTATCCCTTTTTAAAATTTTCTTTTTCTTTTTATTTTAGCTCTTTTTATTTTCTTTTTGTTTTCTTTTCAGGTAAGGATTACTATATCTGGATAGATTTTTAATGATTTTGAATCCCACTCTTCCTTTCCTAAACTAAAGAGTTGATATTTTTTCTTTCACTTAAAAACTTAGTAATAGTTTTGAAAATTAATTTCAATAAAAGAAATTTAAGTTTTGAAAATAAAAGGTCTAGATTTATAAATTTTTCAAAAATGCAAATTTTCCTAATGAAGATAGTTACACTATATTTAGCATTTTTTGCACTAAAAATTTTAACTTTTAAGTTTTTTTACATTACTATAAATTTTAACTAAATTCTCTTACTCATTTCTATATTCAAATTTTTACCTCCCTAATATAACTTCATATACATAATCATTTTTTTTCAAATCAAAATAAAATTTATTTGAAATACATTTGAGAACAAATAAACTTTTATGTTCTTTTTTTTTTAAAAAAATATTTCATCCCTCCCATACTTAAATTTTTATTAGAAATAAAACATTTTAGCATCATTCACAAATAATCAGGAATGAAAAATAATTATAGCATGCTTGCAGGAATTTTCATATCCTAAATATGCAAATACAAAAATTAAAAATAGGAGTAAAAATTTAACTGATCAAATTTTAAGTTACTAATAATACATAGATTCATCAGACTTCTACGCAGTAGAGTATAATATAAAAGTAAACAAACCCACTAACAAACAAACATGACATCAACATAAAGAAAAATAACTGGTAGTAAATTGAAAATTTTAAACATGTAGCTAAAAGTAACAAGTTAGCTAAATTCTAAACCTTCCTAAGATTCTAGAATTAAGTTCAATAAACACTAACTAAATACAACAACACATTTAAAACAATTACTACCACATATAGTAACTGCTCACTAAACACAAATATATAACAGTAGATGAATGAAACAAAACACAACATAACAAAAACTAACAGTCTCTACAATCACAACTAAAAACATAACAGAAAGTACAAAATACTAGTACCGACAACAGTTCATAACAACACATAAACTAAAAACATAAAATAGAACTAAAGATCCAAACTAATCATCACCCTCTTCTTCATCACTATCGTCACTACGCCAAATAATTGTAGGCTCATCTGGCGGATATCTGGGATACTGAGGAAATACTACATCCTAATTACCTCCATTGAGATGCTCCATAGCTATGTTGTATTCATCCTCATAATCACTTCGTCTCTTCATGTATCCATCCATTTGCTCTGCAAAATGCTTTGCAAAATGCTCTAAGTTTAATACCTTATCCGCAGTGTAATTGACGTTATCCAAAATCCTCTGTCATATCTATGACTAAGAATCAGATCCGAAAGTCTGACCCCGTGATGTAGAAGCATGTGAAGTAGAAGCTTGCAAAGTCGAGGCAGCAGAACTACTGGAGAATCCACCCATCCAGCCAAAAATAAAATGATGTGAATAGAACTTTACATTCACATTGGTAATGGGCTTTAGTGGTTGTAAGATCTCCTCCCATCTATCACCTTCCTAAGATTTGCATAAAACTCCTGTACAACATAAATCACTGCGACAATATAAAAATAATAGAACCGCTCCCACTGACGTCGAACAATCAACTCTTCCACAAATCCTCTCAGACTTTTAAAAAATTGCTCAGGAATCAACTTTCTCAACTGCAGTGCATCACTGTATCGATCCTAAGCTCTCGAACAGGCAAACTTGTTTAAATCAAATGGAGCCTTCCCCTTGCTTCTCTTCATTCTTGGTGTCATTTTCTAAAAAAATGTATAAAATTCAAAATAAATTCCAAATTCAACTCCAAATCACTAAACTAAACTCCTAAAAACTTAAAGTAATAAATCTATGCATTTTCCATCAATTTTTCTCAAATTTTCACCATACATAGTGATTTTTTGGTAGCTCATGAATGTACTCAAAATACATGGTACAAATAAAGAAATTTAGCATAGAAGTGAAGCTCTTACCTCAAGATGATTAAATCTAGCAAATTTGGCTTGAAACCACCGAGAAATTTTCAATTAAGATGATGCCCTAGCTCTCCAAGTTGTGAAAATTGAAGGTAGGAGATGAAGTCAATGATTGATAATGGAATTTTCAGTCCAATTTTTCACTTAAAATCGTTCGCGAATCAGTTTTTGTGAATAGGCGCTTAAGCACAAATGGTTTGGCGCTTAGGCACCTGTCTCTCTGTTTAGGCTACGCTTAAGTGCGGGTTCTGGCACTTAGACTCTAGTGCATAAATTTTGATTTTTTTGATTTAAGAAAAATGCACGTCTATCCTAAGTCAATCAACCCTATATGGTCTCACAACACTGTAATAAATATTTCCTCCCCTTTTATCTCTTCTCTTACTCAAGATTCACCAATCTTAACTAATTCAATTCAACACTAAATAACATAAAATTTCACTCAAACAAAACACTTATATTCATTCACGAACAACTACAAACACTTTTAAATACATAAATTCTCAATCCAAATAGTCTTGAATGAGAAAATTCCTAAAGATAACACTAGATATTAAAAACATAAAACACACATTAAAACACTTAACATTAACAAACACTAAACACATAAACACTAAATCACAAACTTAATTACACTCTCTAGTTG
This sequence comes from Phalaenopsis hybrid cultivar, assembly GCA_002079205.1. Taxonomy (NCBI): domain Eukaryota; kingdom Viridiplantae; phylum Streptophyta; class Magnoliopsida; order Asparagales; family Orchidaceae; genus Phalaenopsis; species Phalaenopsis hybrid cultivar. The sequence continues at coordinate 8,957 of JXCR01124891.1, forward strand.
ATGGAACAAATTTTGGCCTATCGTTAGTCTCTCCTTCAGCATTTGGAATGTATATCTTAAAGAACGAACGATGAATAATAACTCTAGTTGAATCTTCTTCAATCCACTTTTTCTTCAGATACATTTCTTTGTCTTCTTCTTATAGAAAACTGGTATGGCTAAATTGCATTTTAAGTTGCCATCTCATATGATCCAGATGTGTGCTAATTTCCATCACTTTTGCTTCAATTGAAGCCACGTTAGCCTCAATTTTAGTGATTTTTTTCTGTTATTCCTTCAATACTAACGACTAGAAAACTGTTATACATCTCTTGCGCACTCTGAATAATAAACTTTTTTTCTCATTACTTCCTCCTTCTTCTTCAAATCACTCTCCCAATATGACATTTTTAAAAAATCCTCTCTTTTTACTTTAACTTTAGGGTTAATTGGAGGTGTGGTGAAATTTCTACTCATACCCTTCTATTTATAGGCTCTAAACCCTTCCTAAAACTCCTTGACACATCCTAGAACCATCTTCCATGTTCAAGATAACCACTTCAGGGTTTAAACTTCTAGAAACCAAATTTAGCACAAGTTTTTTAACTGTCACGCTTAAGCGCTAGATTTTTGCACTTAAGCGCTAGTGCCAATTTAACACAAGTCAACTTAACGTCCAAACATTTTTTCTACATATCTAAGTCATCTTTTAAGGTCTTAGAATAATCACTAATTCCTTATATGGTAAAAATACTACCATAATTTTCTAAATCACACACACAACATAAAAATAAAGAAAAATAAACACAAATAACTATTGGGTGCCAACCATAGAGCACTTGATTTAACGCTGTCAACACGACATAACTAGTGCTTATTTTGGTTGACCCAACATCAGAAAATCATTTAATTTAAGTTGTTCACCTAAAAATATGATTTCAGCCTGTGACCATTCACTTTGAATATTTTATCAGTTTTAGGATCTTTAATATCCATAGCTCCATAAGGAAAAATTTCATCACAATAAATGGGCTCATCCACCTAAACCTTGCATTATAAAGCAAAACTTGTTGCCATGGCTGAAAATTTTTAGTGAGAATCCTCCGATCATGCCACATCTTCATCTTTTCTTTATAAATCTTAGCACTTTCATAAGATTCATTCCTTATCTCTTCAAGCTCATTTAATTATAATATTCTTTTCTCACCAGCATCTTTCAAATTGTAATTAAATTCCATAATCGCCCAATATGTTCTATGCTTAAGTTCAACTGGTAAGTGACACGCTTTCCCAAATATTAGTCTGTATGGGGACATTCCTATAAAAGTTCTGTATGCAACATTATAAGCCCACAAACATAGTTAAGTTTAGCTAACCAATTCATTTTAGTTAGGTTTACTGATATTTCCAATATTCTTTTAATTTCACGATTGGATAATTCAGCGAAACAACTTGTCTGAGGATGACAAGCAATAACAATTCTATGGTTTATATGATATTTCTTTAATAACTTATCCATTATTACATTTCTGAAATGACTTCCTTCATCAGTTATGATCACTCTCGACATCCCAAATCTACAAAATATGCTCATTCTTAAAAATTTTGCAACACTTTGAGCATCACATCGAGGTAAAACAATAGCTTCTATCCATTTAGATACATTGTCTACTGTTAAAAATATATATAAATTTCAGAAAGATGATATAAATGGTCCCATGAAATATAATCCCCAAATATCAAATATCTCAACTTCTAACACATAATTGAGGGGCATCTCATTCCTCCTAGAAATATTGCCTACTCGTTGACATCTATCACAAAGTTTTGATATAAGCATTAACATCTCTAAGGATTGTAGGTCAATAAAATCGAGATTGTAAAATTTGTATGCTGTTTTATCAACACCAAAATGTCCCCCAAAATTAAAATTATGACATTTTTTTATAATTTCATAAGTTTCTTCTAAAGGTACACATCTTCGAATAATAAGTTCATTTCTATGTTTATATAAAAATGGGTCATCCCAAAAATAAGTCTTAGCTTCAGATAAAAACTTCTTCTGTTGGTATGTCATTATATATAGTATAATATCACTAACAATGAAGTTCACAATGTCGGCATACCATGAAACACGCCACTCACTAACATTGAACAATTCTTCATCTAAAAAATATTCATTAATTTCTTTTTCAAAACATAGTGGTTTCTCTAATTCAAGCCCGAACAAATGACCAGCAATTTGATTCTCAGCTCCTTTCCTATCTACTATTTCAAAGTCAAATTCTTGCAAAAGAAGAACCCATCTTATCAATCTTAGTTTTGCATCTTCTTTTTCTCTAAATACTTAATAACAGAATGATTTCTATGCACTATATATTTAGTTCCAATTAAGTATGATCTAAATTTATCAAAAGTATATACTACTGCTAATAACTCTTTCTCAATTGTGGTATAAATAATTTGAGCTTCAGTTCTACTAACATAGTAGATAACTTTGAAAATTTTATCATGCTTTTGTCATAAAATAGCTCCAATAGCATAATCACTAGCATCACACGTTAATTCAAAAGGTTTTTCCCAATCTGATGAACTAATAATTGGTGCAGTGACTATTTTTTCTTTTAATAATTTAAAAGCTTTTAGGCACTCTTTATCAAAATTAAAATTTACATCTTTTTCAAGTAAATGACATAGAGGTTTAGCAATTTTTGAAAAGTCTTTAATATAACACCTGTAGAATCTAGCATGTCTTAAAAAACTTTTTATTTCCTTCACACTTATTGGGTGAGGTAAATTAACGATCACTTAAATTTTTGCAGGGTCCACTTCCATACCATTTTTCTTAATTTGATGTTCCAAAACTATTCCTTCTGATACCATAAATTGGTATTTTTTTCCAATTAAGGACTAAATTTTTTTCTTCACGACGCTTAAGAACTTTTGATAGATGTTCTAAACATTATTCAAATGAAGTTCCAAACACTGAAAAATCATCCATAAAAACTTCAATCCCTTTCTCAAGTAAATCACAAAAAATAGTCATCATGCATCTTCGAAATGTAGCAGGTGCATTACACAAACCAAAGTGCATTTTTTTAAAAACAAATGTACCATAAGAACTGGTAAAAGTTGTTTTCTCTTGATCCTTAGGAGCTATTTATATTTGGTGATAACCAATATATCCATCCAAAAAACAGTATTAATGCCCAGCTAGTCTTCCAACATTTGATCTAGAAAGGGTAATGAAAAATGATCTTTCCTAATGATAGGATTTAATTTTCTATAATCAATGCATATTCACCATCCTGTGACTTGTCTTATTGATATTAACTCATTATGTTCATTTAAAGTCATGGTCACTCCTTTCTTAGGAACACAGTGAATTGGACTAACACAGACATTATCTGAAACAAGGTAGATAATTCCACCATCTAATCACTTTAGAATTTTTTTCTTAAAAACGTCTTTCATAATAGGATTCAATCTCCTTTGAAGATCAACCCTGGGTTTTCAGTTCTCTTCCATATTAATTATATACATACAAATTGAAGGACTGATTCCTTTTATATCAGCAATTGTCCATCCAAAGGATTTCTTATAACTCCTTAAAGTTTTTATCAAACTCTCTTTTTCTTGTATAGTTAAACTTGAGGAAATTATAACAGGTAATGTCGAGGAATCACCTAAAAATACATACTTCAAACGTTCAGGAAGCAACTTCAGCTCAAGCTCAATAGGTTTTTCAATTGATAGACAAAAAAATGTATCTTTTTATGTTATTTTAAGAACTTCAAAACTTTCTCGAACATAATTTGAATTTTCCTTATATAAATCTTCATATTGATCCAATTCCTCTTCGTGCTCGAGTTCCAACTCTTTCACTCAGATTTCTCTTCATAAGTTGTTTTGAGATGACATTCACTTAAGTATCTTATAACATCTATTCTATAGCATTCATCATCTTTACCTTTTGCAGAGTTTTTCATTGATTTCGAAATATTAAATGTAGTTGTTTGATCATTGATGCGCATAGTTAATTCTCTTTTATGCGCATCTATCATTGCTCTTCCTATGGCTAGGAAAGGTCTCCCTAAAATGATAGAAATCTCCTTATCTTTCTTCATATCTAGCATAATGAAATCAACATAAAAGATAAATTGATCAACCTTCACAAGGACATCTTCTATAACTCCTTTAGGATAATTTATTGATTGATCTGGTAACTACAGAGTTAGTACTAGGTGTTATTCTCCAAATCTCAATCTTTTAATTATTGATAATGGCATAAGGTTGATGCTTGCTCTTAAATCACATAAAACTTTTTCATAAAATCTGTCTCCTCTTGCACATGAAATTGTAAAGCCACCAGGATTTTTAAGCTTTTCAAGTAGCTTTTCCTGAATTATAGCACTATACTCCTCACTAAGTGCAACAGTCTCATTATCTTCAAACTTCCTTTTCCTGTTAAGAATATCCTTCATAAACTTCACATAGCCTGACATTTGTTCTAGAGCTTCAGCAAATGGAATATTAATTGTAAGCTTCTTAAAAATTTTCAGAAATTTTGAAAATTACTTATCCAACCTTTGTTATCGAAGCCTCTGAGGAAATGGAGGTGTTGGTTTTTCCAAATCAACTTTAAGTGGAGAAATATGTCTCTCTAAACCTTTCAAAGCGTCCTCTTTTGGTTCTTCAATCTCGTCTCTCTACTTCATTCTCTTTTTGAACTCTACCTTCCAATTCTCTTCAATTTTTGAGTTGAACGGCTTTTGCTTGCTCTTTATTCTGGTCTTTTAGACTTATTTCTGTATTACTAGGAAGTGTTCCTTTGGATCTATTACTTAATGAATTTGTTATTTGTCTCAATTGATTCTCAATATTTCTAATTGTATCTCCTTGACTTTGTAACTGATTTCCCATTTATAACACCACTTCTTCTATATAAAACTTCTTCTCCTTAAATTGTAGATTACTATCAAACCTCGGAGGATAAGTATGTCTATAATTACTATTACCTTGGTTGTTCCAGTTTCCTAATGGGTTTGCTTGATTATTCCCCCATTGTTGATTATTACCACTCGAAGTATTGTTTCAGTTAAAGTTGGAATGGTTCTTCCAACCTGGGTTATAGTAGTTTGAATATGAGTTATTCTGCTTATTGTTTTTGACATTCAAAGTCTCTGATGATGCTTGAGAATCTACCATTTGGCCTAATGAATTCTCTTTAATCATGGGAATTGGTTGAGAAAAAATCATTTCAATTTGGTCTAACTTTCTTGAAATTGCTGCAACTTGATTTGCTAGCATGACAAAAGTATCATTTTCGTAAATATTGGCTACTTTCTTAAGATTTTCGCTTTCAGAAGGCCATTGAAAATTATTTGTAGTCATCTCTTCAATTAAAGCATAAGCATCATGAAATGGTTTTGACATCAATGAATCATCAACAGTGACATCGATAATAGATTTATGAGATACAACTAATTTATTATACAAAGTTTGAATTATTAACCAGTTTAGTATAGCTTGGTGTGGAAACTTTCTTAAGAGTTCTTTAAATTGTTCACATGCTTCATAAATAGATTCCGCTTCAAACTGACAAAAAAATGTTATATCATTTCTAAGCTTCGCAGTTTTTATGGTAAAAAAATTTTGCAAGGAATTTATGTGCTAAATCACTCTAATTTTTGATAGATCCAAGTGATAACGAATGTAATTATATCTTAGCCTTATCCCTCAGTGAGAAAGGAAATAATCTAAGTCTTATAACATCATTTGATACACCATCATAGTTAAATGTAGCACACAATTCTAGAAAATTGGCAAAATGTAAATTTGGATCTTTCGTTAGTGCCCTCCCAAACTGATTATTTAATACCATTTGGATAATAATAGGTTTAAGCTCAAATGATTTAGCCACTACAGTGAGTATTTGAATACTACAATTAAGTTCGTCCATCGTAAGGTTTGCATAATCTCTTAAAGGTCTAAACTCTTCAACATTTTGACTATTTTGATTTGTCATTTCTTGAAATTTTTTAGTAATTTTTAATTTTAAAAATTTTTGTAATAATTCTTTCAAATTCAGAATCATAAGACACATGTCCTGTGAAACTTGAACTATGCATACATTACTATAAAACACATAAAAAAAATATACAAATAAGAACTTTATATAAAAACGACACTACAATATTCCTAAAATAAATCTTAAAGTTTAAATAAGATTTTGTAAAAATATAAATTTTGCTTTCTAAAAACTTCTTTTGAAATTTTTTATTATTTTTCGTATTTTTCTTTTTTTCGCCGTCAACGACGCCAAAAATTGAATCCCGACTTTCTATATAGATGTGAAATGTGATGTATGTGATTATATGTTTAATTCCCTTAGTAATTATTCTTAATTTGCAACAAAGCCAAAAACTTGATTCTAAGCAAAAGTTAGGTAATTTTTCAATTATGAAGCAAAAAAGAATACAATTATAATTTTAAATATGAGATACTACACAAGTATATGTATCACTATCAAGTAATATAAGACTTTCTGATTAAGTCCCGAACATCAAACCCACAGGAAAAAATGGCTACATGCTTTTAGAAATTTAAAATTTTAGAAATTCTAGATGACAAAAATCTACTTAAAAAAATATTCTTCCCTAAACATAAGATGCTTAAATAGGAATGCAAACTCAATTCTTTTTGTAATTTTTTGTTTATGAAAATAAAATAAGCAACTAATTAATTTAATTAAATACTTGCAAGATGAAGGCAATATAAATAAAATATATATTTTTTTATCATGAATCAGTAATAAGTATAGAAATTGTGTTGTGAAAGTATTCTAAATGTGTTGTGCTAAATAGGAGCAATAATATTATTTACCATTACTAGAGATGCTATAAAAAACATTGGCTAATCTATATTTTGAATAGTGTTAAAGGCCGACTAGGCAGGGAAGATACTAGCTCTCACTCTAGAGTTGTATCTTCTCCCTCCACCTGGGGGGTAACATCTCGTATCAAAACCTAAAACTATAAATCAAATTGGGGGTTTTAGCCCGTCACTCTAAAGTTCTTTAATTCTACACCCTTGAAAAGTTTATTTTTTTATTTATTTGCGTTCAACTCCATGAACTACATTCTCATTCATGAAATCAATATGTGATTCTAATAATTTTTTGAGTGAGACAATACCATCTCAGATCTTACATGTTCTCACAATAGGTATTAACATCTTAATTGACAAAATCAAGAATTAAATGAATTGCAATGTTTCAAATCATCACAACTTCTTCCAACATTGAAGCCTAATACTTCACACAACTTTCTTTCAACACTTAATTACTTATCATTTTAAGGAAAAAAAAGATAAAGTAAACTACTCAGACTCCATGGAGAAAACACAACCACCTATGAGTTTAAAAGTAGAAATCATGTACACAAATAAGAAATCTAAATTAAAACCAAGTGTAGTCACAAGGATTAACACTTATCTCAAATCCTCTCCACCAAATGTCTTGAAGTTCTTTTGAATTCTCTTCTTTCACTCATAATACAAACTAAAAATCAAACTAAAAAGAAAAGTGGCTGGCGGCGGCGGTGGCGACTTAGATTGACAATGGTTGTAAATTTAATGGGTGGTTCGCCTCCTCTCTTAGAAAATCATAGCATTTTCTTATAAAAATCCAAGGGGTGCCTTGGTGTCTATTTAAAAGGTGTTTTCATTCAACGAATCTTCTAGAAGTTGCCTCCTCAAAAATTAATTGAATGAATTTTCATATCCATGGGCTATTTCTCACATTTTTACCAAGAGTTGCTTCAAACACCTCTTAAAAAATTCATATATATTAAATAATTCATCTCATAAGTACTTCTGGCACTTAAGTGCGGGGTACCTGGTGCTTAAACCACAATTCTCAGCGCTTAGGCGCCCCAATTCATTTTTTCACCTTTCTTCATTTTTACTCCAAATTTGACTCTTTTTCACTCCTTTTAGAATTTTTCATCCATTGTACCTGAAAGAAAAACACACAAATAACTTTCATTAAAGCGCAATATCTAAAAAATTGGCATAAAAATGTATATAAAAACACTATATATTTTAGGTGTATCATCAAACTACTAAAGGTCTGCGAGATGACAAAAGGGTTGTCAAATGACGAAAGGGCCGTGGGACAAGTGTGAAACTCTCTCAACAACTCCCACAAAGATTTTGAAAAATCCCAAGGAACAAGTAAGATTGAATATTGTTCTCAAAGCTGACCTGCTTCCCAAAACGAATGACAATTGACACACACAAGATAGTTGACCGACTCGAGGACCTACCGTCCAAAAAGTCCAGGTACACAAAAAGATGCATAAATTAGTTACAAAACTAAAAAAAACATAATAAAAGCCAATAATATCTTGAAACCTCCTATTAAAATAGAGGCAGACATGAAATTTTCTATATTTGGCCAATTATCTCTGATAAATAGAGAGCTCATAACATGTATTATGGCGTCTTTTGGTTCTTCTCTATAGACACATACTCTGAAAGGAGATCTCTCTTATTTTTTTCTCTTATAACTCTCAGTTACAATATATAAAATGGGTCAAAGAGCCCAAAAACACCCCAGTTTGCCCTTGCGAGACAAGTCTTTGTATGTTCTTTTATTTTTTCTCCCTCAAGAATCCTACCGGTCCAATCTTTGAACATGCCTCACTGGACAAATTTGGATTCAACAATACAGATACAGAGTTTGGGTATAGGTATAGGTATATGCATAAGTATCAGTGTATATGTGTGTGTGTGTGTGTGTGTCGTGTGTAACTCTTTAGTTTGCATCTGCAAAGTCAGTTCTAAGTCCCCTAGAATTCATGTCTTGCTTCTGTTCTGGTAGTTTGACTTTTATTTTGTTCGTTTTCGACTCGTGTTTGAAATGACTCGTGCTTAGTCCATTCTTGTTCGTCTCAATTGAAACTTATTTGTTCACATAAAGCTTGTATTCAGTTCGATTCAAATTTAACATAATAATTTAATATAACAAAAAATATTATTAATTATATTTTTATTATTTAATTAATAAAAAATTATTTTCAATCAAGCTCAAATAGAATTCAGAGACTTCCACTGTTTCGAACAACTTTTTATAATTTTTCTTGCATTAAAGTGGCTTACTTTTAACTTTTATAGAGCTTTTCTGATAGCAATATCCATTTTTTCTAAGTTGGGCTAAACAATGTCTCCACCATTCTCACTTAAACAAACCAATTGTGATGACTCAATGTTGACCTCACTTTTGGTTGAGGTCTAGAAAACTTTTTTAGTAGCCTAGGTCTAGCCATAGGACTTTCCTATTGACTAGTCTTAGAAAATTAGAAGAGGTACCCCACTATTAGAAATTCAAAGCCTTTCTCTTTGCTCAACTTGAAGTATCACATATTGACATTAACCTCTAGCATTTAGTTGGTAAGATCATTATGAGAGAATTCAAGAAGAGTCCCTATAGGATTACTTGGCTTTAAGATTGACTCTGGCTGTTGACTTGAAACTAGGGTACACCATATCTTCACAATACATTAATCCATGGTTCATTTAGAATGGATATCTATCCAATTCTATGTGAAATGCCTAATTTGGTCTTTTGCCCATAGGCACCTCCAAATTACCTAACTGCCCTTGGGACCCAAATTTGGCCAAATTTCCCAAATTTTGCCAAAATACCCAAAATTGATCAAAACTCATTCCAAATACTTTGAATACATCCAAATTTGTCAAAA
>JXCR01124894.1:10851-32436 GCA_002079205.1 Phalaenopsis hybrid cultivar
GCGAGTAGATTTATTGTGTAAATTTTGCAAATATTTTTAAATTTTACAAAATTACACACGATAGATATATAATAAATATGTAATATAATCCCAACAAAAATACCTTTTATGAAAATAATTTATCTTTTAAAACTTTTTTTAAATTGTCAAATTGCATTTTAATCACAAGTATATGTATCACGCAAGTAATAAAGGGTCTAATGGGTCCTAGATATTGATCACACAAGGAAAATGGAAATACCTAAATGTAAGTTCTTAATATTCTAAATTTAAACTAAAAAAAAAAAGTAAAGTGCAAAGTTTGAATATTAACTACTAAAGTGAATGCTACTTAAAATATAGATGTAAGATTACAGAAGTTAAACTAAACTAAATACTAAATTTTCAAAAGTAAANGGAAATACCTATATGTAAGTTCTTAATATTCTAAATTTAAACTAAAAAAAAAAAAAGTAAAGTGCAAAGTTTGAATATTAACTACTAAAGTTAATGCTACTTAAAATATAGATGTAAGATTACAGAAGTTAAACTAAACTAAATACTAAATTTTCANCGAAATACCTATATGTAAGTTCTTAATATTCTAAATTTAAACTAAAAAAAAAAAAGTGAAGTGCAAAGTTTGAATATTAACTGCTAAAGTTAATGCTACTTAAAATATAGATGTAAGATTACAGAAGTTAAACTAAACTAAATACTAAATTTTCAAAAGTAAAATTATAAAAATTAAATAAAGTTTTTGTGTGACGGAAAGTTAAAATTTAAGAAAGGATCCTTCCCCTTTACAATGATTATATGGATTGTGAAGAAATTGAGATCATTTTAAAATATATATATAAATTATTTTGTGTCAAATAGGAGGAATCATATTCTTTACCATCTTCCGAGTATTATAAAGAACATTGACTGATCTAAAGTTTAGTCCCTAATTCTGTGGTTAGCCTGGGAGGATACTGGCTGCCACTCCAGAGCTCCCACTACTCCCTCCTCTAAGGGCTAACAATCTCGCATCAGTTTTCAATCAACTACACCAAATTGGGGATTTTAATCTATCACCTTAAAATCTCAAATTCTGCATCCAATAAAGTATATTTCCCTATTTATTTGCACCCAATTCCATGGATGAATACTCTCCCATGATATCAAATGTGATTCTCCCTATGTTGTAGTAATTATATCCCTTTTAAGAACATATGTTTCTCAACAAGTTTTAACGTTTTAGTTGGTCAGATCGAAAAAGTAAATGAAGATCAGAGTTCAAATCATCACAAATTATTAACATTTAAAACTATAGAAAACCAAATCAAATCTTTACAAAACCATATCTCAAAGTAGGGAGAAGGATAAAGAAGACTACTCATAATTCATGAGAAGGATATGACAAANTTTTCTTTACAGCTCTAGATATAAATCAAATAGTGAAGATGAAGAGACTGACGGCTAGAGGAGTCAGAAATAATGATCAGCATTCTGGATAAAAATAATGAAAAAGAATGAATCTCTTTGATATTTATTTTGATATAAAATGTATTTAGCATGTTCAAATTATATAAAATTATTTTAAAAAATACGTAAAATTTGTTTTATGTTTTTTTTTTTTTTTTCAAATAAGTTTATTTATTTTTGAAGATAAAGACATTCAGAATTAATAATAAGCATTCTGGAAAAGGGGTCCGCCCCTCGATCAGATATGGGGTTAATCGACGATCAACCTTTATATAAAATGATATATATATATATATCATTTTAACCCAACCTAATTAACCTATTTCAAGCACTGAGTTAAATACGATACCACATAATTTCTAGGTATTTACATATATTGAAGACGTGCTAAAAACCAAACGAGTAACAACATATAACTGAAACGATACCACATAATTCTACATATTTACATATCTAACATCTAAATTTTATACAATGCAAATATTTCATATCACATAAAAATACCACCATTTTAACTTTTAAAAAATAAAGTACAGTTTTTCCAATTTTTACACCTCTATCGTCCCTTGTATGGTGAATCTCGAATCCATTATTGTTGTACGACAAACTAACCAAATTACTCCAATCTCCCACCGTTCTAGAGCGATACATCTTAATAATGATCTATATCACATAGTTATGACAAATAATTTCATGACAATATCTATGAGATCAAAACTTTTGTAGATCATCTTGTTGCTGCTAGTTTTCAGGTTGATCCGAAAGGTGTTATACTCTACACTCTAAATGGTCTTCCACCCTTATCAAGCTTTCAAGATAGTGTTAGGTATGACTCATATACCAGATAAGGGACAGATGTTGGAGCGGAACGGAGCGAGCCAGCAGAGCATAGCGAGCGTAGCAAAAGCATTTGTTCAATCGGGGGAGTTTTATTATGTGGGATTGCCCCCACGGTACGATACAAGGGTAATTTTGTAATTATATATTATACTCCAGGGTTATACATATGCTTGTTTGTAACCCTAGGGCTTATTCTGAATTTTGTACTCTTTTCTGAAAATAAAAGAAAGTCGTCGATCTGCTCCCAAGAACGTAGACATCTTTGTCAAACCTCGCTAAATCTCTATGTGTTCTACTGGATTTGTGTCGGTTCTGTTTTTTCTTCGCCCTAATTTCTCAACAGATTGTAATTAGAACACATCAAATAATTCAACCTTGCTGGCCTATACTCACCTCTATGTAGCAAAGATACCAATCTGGTGTAGGTGGGAAAAAAGGAGAAGAGAAATAAAGGTTAACTTTCGTGCACACTTATTTATTCTATATCCACCTAAGATATTGAAAGACCAAAACTTAAATGATTGAATATGTCATTTGAATAATAATATACTATCTTAAAAGTTAGAGATATTATTGAATAAACCTAATCGATTAAATAACAAAAATAAAACAAAAAAAAATCACAAAAAATCTAATCGACTAATGTCTTAAGCAAACTTAAAATTTTTAACCCCTAAAATTTGAAAAAGTCATAAAACTTAAATTAAATCTTAAAGAACAAAGATTATCAAATACAGTTTTAACCCTGCCACCTGGATCTACGAAGATTTCTTGAACGATGTAACTCATGGTCGCTGACAGGAATCTTCCGGTCGGAGTAGGTTTGACCGTCTTTCAAACTAAGTAGATGAGAGAATCCGACCCCTGAGAGAACGGAAAGCTATGGGCATCTCGATCGGGTTGTCCTATGTAAAATAATTACTATAAACCTATTAATTATTTTACGTTAACTTTGTTTTGCAATACTACTAAATACAAAAGGCGGGTGTCATCTAAGATTTACTATGCATGTTATTAGTATGTGCTAACTTTGTTTTGTAGGGACGCCCATCCAAGCTACCTGAAACCCAAAGCAAAGGATGGAGCTCAACTAAACTATTGACAACAACACAAAACCATAGGATAGTTCGAGGCCTTGACGAGACTCTTTTGAGCCTTCAAGCATCAACTACCCTTAGGATAGGATTTTGAAACTTCTTCTTCGAAAAGAATGACATTTAAATTTTTTAAAGACAAGTTACAACCTTAATCGGGAGTTTTCTTAAGCAACCCCCAGTTGCTTAAGATGTAATTAACTATAGAGGTTTGCCCTTATAGGAAGAAGCAAACCCCAGAACATGTATAATAACCTGAATCTCTAATTCTGGGTTTGCCTTCGTCAGGCCTTCTTCACGAGTATGCCCCTGAAATTCTTTAGTCGATCTTATCTCGAACATACACTTTGGAGCTATCTATGCGAAGTCCACCTCACGAAAGCTTCCCATGTGTTTCTTTTGTTTATTTTCATCATATACTTTAGCCCTCCGATCTCTCCTCTCTTCGGATCAACCACAAGATCAAAGTGAGAGTTATTCAAAGAAAAAAGACTATACAACGAAAAACAAACTGGTGAATCCGAAGCGACAACAACGTCCGACAGCTACCGCGGTGACACCAACAAAATTACTGTAAATAAGAAATGCATATCAAAATTAGTTTGAAGAATCATTTAGCAAATGTAATAATCCTAGAAAGGTGATGCACAATTATTACCAAAATGGAAGTAAAAACAGTAAAAAGATTAAAGTCTTCCATTCTAACAAAATTAGCATTAGTCTTCTAATTATACTCTTTTAAGCACCTCTAGACCTTATAATCTAATATAGATTAGAATATTGAATTTTTTTGAAGTGTTAAAAGAAATTAAAAAATAGTAATAATAATAAATTATAGAGACCAATTTTTAATATTATAACTTCTATCGTTTTAAATCATACCAAAGTTGCGGAGTCATCAAAGCCTAATCACTACTATTTCAAATCATACCAAAACTCATCCAGATATTTATCATTCGTAGTTCGCCATTTGGTGTAAAATCCAGCCGGGCAAGCAAAAACAAATTAAAAAAAGGGGCATTTACATACACGCCACTCAATTCTTATGTATTTACATATCTAACACCCAAACCTTAATTTCTTACATTTATTCAACCTAAATAATCTATATCTCATCAAAAATATTATTAATTAAAATTTGAAAAAGTGAAATACATTTTATTATTCATAGACAAGACGGCATACATGTAAAAATTGAAGTTTAGATGTTAAATTTGTAAATAAATAAGAATTGAGTGGTATGCATGTAAATCTTAAAAAACATAAATAAACAAATAAATGGATGGCATGAATGAGGTGCTATAAATGAACCAAATATGGTATAAGAAAGATAAAAGCTTGAGAAGGGATTTGAGAGATCAAATAGCGAAGATGAAGAGATCCATCTCTCTGTTTGCCATATTAATTGTTGTTATTTTGATTTTGATTTCATTGAGCTCTGTGATTGCAGAAGTGGATTGTTGCGATATCGTCTGTTGCACCGACGATGACGATTGTTGTTCCTTAGTCCTGGCAAAAGCAACTTCTAATCCTTAAGAGGGAATCCCTAATCAAATTTTGTCAATTTGGTCTGGTAAATGCTGTGTGATTGCACGAGACTTCACGAGTCCTGTGGTTTTTTTTTTTTTTTTTTTTCCTGGTCAGTGATTAATGTTATCAAATAATGTGTTATGTGAAGTATTTATTGTTTTGGGTGTTTGTATGCTCTGCTTTAACTTTATGATTTGAGCGTCTTTTATGGTCCGCTATTTGAATTTGAATAAATTTATGTTAAACTCGTGTGGCAATCAACAACAAATGAGTTATTTTGGATCATTTTTTTAGTAAGTTTTTATAATTTTTTTATCTAAAAATATAAACTATTTTTAGTATTTTGCATGTTAGATAAATTAATTTATCTTATAATGGAATTGACCCCTCACAAAATATCAAAATTATTTTCATACCAAAAAAACTTCTTCTAAATCCTCAAAAAACAATAATTTTATATTTTAGATAATAAATACAAATTAAATCATTTTTTTGTTATTTTATAATGTTAGCAACGAAGTGATTCCATAGAAGAACTATTTGATATATCATTAGGCATCATCATCACTTCTGAAATAAGCAAAGAGGTAGAGTTCCAGGGGATTGGTTCTCATAACTGGGGAAAATTGTTTCATAAAAAAACTATATATTCGAATTCATATATTTGATAATTTATAAATCAACATTAAAGAAAAAAATAAAGGCATTTGCATGCATATCACATAATTGTTATTTATTTACATATTTAACAGCTAAACTTTCTTATTTACATCCACAACATTCAAATCCTTAACATCACATAAAAAATGATATATATATATATATATATATGGTCGCCGAGCAGGCATCAGTGATTCCCCGCTTGCCTTCGTTCGTTCGGCTCGCGTCGCTATTTAGGTTTCTTTTTGTCGTCGTTGTCGTTGTCGTCAACGTGGAGTCACCAATTTGTTACCTGTTACATTACCATGTTACCGAGCTAATCCTCATCATGAAGGATTAAAGGATCCAGGGTACATGATAACAGGGGACAAATAAAAAGGGTTTGTGGGAAGGTCTCTCATGATGATTGGATACTGCATCTTTAGGATATTAAAAATACCTTAAAAGATATAGGTGCAAAGGAATACTCATGAAAGCCAATAACCAGATAATTTTAATTGACATGTCTGTTATGAAATTCTTATCTTTTTATAAGGACATGTCCCTATAATTACTTATATTTTAAATAGTGGATACTATTTAAGAAAATCCTCGATTAAGGTTACCAAAATTTTCTCAGAAAATTTATGTATTATGATCAAGGAAAGAAATATCAATGTTTCATAATAAGGGTAGTAGAGTCCTAAGATTCTAACTATCCTATTTATGTTAATATGCATCTTCTATTTCATATCTTCAATGTCTGTTGACAGCGACTTTTTATATACCTAAAAATACAAGAATTTGACACCACTAATAGAAGATTTAAACCCTCGACAATAACGCTAAAAACTTGATGCAAATTTTAATATGCAAGAATTTATGAACCCAGATTTATATATTTATAATGATTTTGTAAAGTCACATTTCAAACACAATTATACGTATCGCTCAATAATACAAGGCTTTAGTGAAGTCCCGTTTATCGATCCCACAGGGAAGCGAGGTAAGAGATCCTTAGTCAAATCCTAGTCTATACTACTTAGTCCTAGTTTAGGAATGTCGATATTAATTTAGTCAAATCCTAGTCTACTACAATTAGTCCTTAGTTTGGAATGTCGATTAAAATGATGTTTTGTCTAGCAACTACTCCTAAATGCAAATGTTAAATGTAAATATAGTAACTATAATAAAATGCAAACATTAATTCTAAAAAAAACCATTTTTGGATGAATTGGTTTAGAGAGTTTTGAGATATTAAAAACTACTATTCTTATGTAATGAATTGGATAGTATAAACGAATGAGATGCATTAAATATTGTATGTGTCAAATAGGAGCAATCTTATTGTTTACCCTTTGGTCCAGACATAAAGAACATTGACTAATCCTATGCTTGTTTACTGAATCTGTGGCTTGGGAGGATATCGGCTCTCACTTCGGAGCTCACACGTTCCCCTCATCTGTGGGCTAACATCTCCGCTTCGGTACTCAAACAATATGACCGAATTGGGGATTTTAGTCTGTCATCCTAAAATCTACAATTCTACGTCTATCAAAGTATATTTCCCTATTTATTTGCATTCAACTCCCATGAACTTAACCATCCATGGAATATGAATGTGGTTCTACTTGTTGAGAATTACACAACCCTCTCGGGTCTTAATGCAATTACAACAACTTTTAACAGTACAACCGGCCTCTATTGTAATGTAAATAAAGTGCAAATAAAAATCATCACATTGATAATTAAATCCCCTTCTAACATGCATCACAAAATCCTAAACATGAATTCTACTTATCATAAAAGAAAAGTAAAATGAAAACAATGGCATAATCTTCTCATACCATTTTTTCCAAACAAGAAGAGAGAGTAAGAGAAGTCCATCACAAAGCACGAAGAAAACACAATAGAAACTTCATTTAACCGAAGCAATTCCACTAGATAAGTGTTTACAAAAATCAAAAGATAATGAAGAACACAATACTTAGTTTTTTCTTTTGAAAGAAAGATGAATATCTCTCCCACAAAGTCTCCCGCCGATCAATGCAATGCTAGAACATCTCCTTACAAATTCTCTCAAAATCTCTTTTCCAATCTCTCCAAAAAGGTAAAAATCTACATTTCTACTCCTATTCTAAAAACCCTAAACTTTCTCCATACTTTTCCTAACATTCCTCTCACAAAAAATCTTCTTTTTCTATCCTAAATTCGTTCTTTTAAAGTGTAGGGACGAAGTTTGAAGAATTGCCACATGAATCCTTTCAAAAAGAGTCCAAATAGGTTGAATTTCGGCCCAAAACCGTCCCGGAAGCCGTCGGCGAGGTCGAGGGCGCCGTCGGGGAGCTTTGTTGTGAAAAAACGACGGCAATAAAGTGCAATACAGATCTAGAAAAAATACACCAGAAAAGGCGACACAAGATTTACGTGGTTCAGCAAATTGCCTACGTCCACGGAGCTGCAGAGGATTTTATTAGCTTTGAGGATGACACCGTTGACCATGTCGACTTACAAGAAAGATTTCTCTCTCTCTCTCTCTCTCTCTCTCCTCACTTTCTTTCTCTCTCTAAACCGAGAGTTACACCAAGAAGAAGAAAGACAACTTTTAAAGAAAATCTTCCTTGTGATTCCTTTAGCTCTATCTCACGACAAAGTATAATTCAAGGAGAGAAAGCTGTTTGGAGAGTAATGCCCATCCCTGTAATCGTGAGCTCCTTTTAAAGTTTCAAAGTGTCAAGCTTATTTTGGTAACCCTTAATTTCGTGATTTCATGGAATCATGTTTTAATTACCCATATAAAGCCCATTAAGGCAAGCTATTAAATTCATTGCCTTTTTTCTCTATAGCAACAAGAGGGGCGGGAGATTAATCTGGTAAAGCTTAATTAATTAATTAAGCTTTCCTTAATTCTTCATGTCAATAGAAGACAACTGCTTTAAATAAAAAAATTGGGAATCAACAAGCTATAGCAGGGAACAAAATACATAAGGAAACGCATTAAGAGCAGATAAATTAGAATCAATTTATCAAATGATTTCTATGAATCTCCCGTAATAGGAAGTGGACCGGGTCTCCACCTTCGTCAACAAGCTTTTCTGTCATTTTTTGGTCTTCTTGGGGATTTTTCCTGTCGTCGACGCCATTTTTGGTGTCGTCGGCGAGCAGACTGCGCAGCTCCACCGTTTTGCTCCGTTTTGCTCCGTTTTAGCTTTGTTTCGCCCCATTTCAGTTGCGTTGAGTTCCTAACAGATAGCCTTACAAAATAAGTATGAAACAAACCTTCTTTTAAAGTATAATCTTATTCAAAAATATACACGAAGTGTAAAAGAGATTAAACATCGAAAGGTGACAGGCAAAATTTCATTTCTTGCTCGTTTTTGCTCCAAATCGCACAGTTTTTGTTTTTTTTCTCCAAAAGTCCATTTCTTGTACCTGAAACAAAAAACATGCAAAATATCTTTCTTTAAAGAGCAATATCATTAAAATTAAGCATAAAATGTATATGAAAAATCAAGCATTTTTTAGGCGTGTCATATGTCTCCACAAAGCACATCGTAAGACGTCGATTCACTCATTGTTTTGAGCTATCTTGCAAAAAAAAGTTAGTATAAAGAGCAATTTTGTTTTATTTCTTTTTGTTTGTTGAGTTTTCAATTTTTAGATAACCAGGTCAAGATGTCCATTGCCCTATCGTCCCGGGTTTGGCAGATACCTTGATCTACTTAGTCTAAAAGGTAGTTACACCAGGACCAAAAGACTCTTGTCAACAACCACATATTGCATCGTCCAAGAAACATTCGTAGACTAAAGCATACTGGTTTAAATTTTGTTCAGTGATATTTGTTCATTAGGGTTTCATTTAAGTTTTAACGTCTTTTTCCAGATTTTAGGGGTTGGAAATTTTAGGTTGCTTAAGTTTTATTAGCCACATTCATATTTTTTTTGATTGGGATAACTCGAACAAGATCCCTTGGTTCCGTCGTCCCAAATCATTAAGGTTTGTTGTATGATTAGTTATGAGTGACTAGATGATATTTTGTTAGCAATCATGGGTTAAATCCTCCAAAATATTTCCTCAAACCTAGTTATATTTTTGGTTCAAGTTCAAGTTTTAATGTCTTTTAAAGTGGATTTTATGTCATTTTAATACCTTAGTCCAAATTATTCTGGATTGAGGTAAAATGTGCTTCATTTCATATATTGAGAAATAAAAGCCTATTTAATCTTCAATCACTTGGCTTAAGATTGATTCTTAGAATAATTCAAGTTGAGTTGAATTAATCTAAAGCAGGGTTTTTAGGTAATCTGAACTTAACCGTGATTAGGTTAGTTGTCCTTCGGATTATCCTCGTGCTTTACCAAACTTTTTTTATTATATTTAATTTAAATTCTATATAGTCTTCGGATTAGATAGGGGAACGATTTGTCAAATTTATTCATAGACCATTGCGAATATCTTTTTTTTTTTAACTTTATTAATCAAACTCATGGTAATATCTCGAACATGTAAATAATTAAATCTGCGGTTCTATAAAGACATGTTGCGCCGCTGAAACATAAAATTGGCATCTATTTCTTATATTGGCACATATTTCCCTCACAAGCTTATAAAGGCATTCAGAATTAATGATCAACATTCATGAAGGGGCGACCGCCCCTCGATCTGACATGGGGTTAATCGACGATCAACCTTTCGTGCACACTTATTTATTTTATATCCACCTAAGCTATTGAAAGACCAAAATTTAAATGATCGGATATGTCATTTGAATAATAATATACTATCTTAAAAGTTAGAGATATTATTGAATAAATCTAATCAATTAAATAACAAAAATAGAACAAACAAAATCACAAAAAATCTAATCGACTAATGTCTTAAGCAAACTTAAAATTTTTAACCCCTAAAATTTGAAAAAGTCATAAAACTTAAATTAAATCTTAAAGAACAAAGATCATCAAATACAATTTTAACCCTGCCACTTGGATCTACGAAGATTTCTTGAACGACGTAACTTATGGTCACTGACAGGAATCATCTGGTCGGAGTAGGTTTGACCGTCTTTCAGACTAAGTAGATGAGAAAATCCGACAACCCTGAGAGGACGGAAAGCTATGGGCATCTCGATCAGGTTGTCCTATGTAAAATAATTACTATAAACCTATTAATTATTTTATGTTAACTTTGTTTTGCAAGACTACTAAAGACAAAAGGCGGGTGTCATCTAAGATTTACTATTCATGTTATTAGTGTGTGCTAACTTTGTTTTGCAGGGACGCCCATCCAAGCTACCCGAAACCCAAAGCAAAGGATGGAGCTCAACTAAACTATTGACAACAACACAAAACCATAGGATAGTTCGAGGCCTTGACGAGACTCTTTTGAGCCTTCAAGCATCAACTACCCTTAGGATAGGATTTTGAAACTTCTTCATTGAAAAGAATGACATTTAAATTTTTTAAAGACAAGTTACAACCTTAGTCGGGAGTTTTCTAAAGCAACTCCCAGTTGTTTAAAATGTAATTAACTATAGGGGTTTGCCCTTATAGGAAGAAGCAAACCTCTGAACATGTACAATAACCTGAATCTCTAATTGTGGGTTTGCCTTCGTCCGGTTTTCTTCACGAGTATGCCCCTGAAATTTTTAAGTCGATCTTATCTCGGACATACACTTTGGAGCTATCTATGTGAAGTCCACCTCACGAAAGCTCGCCATGTGTTTCTTTTGTTTATTTTCATCATATACTTTAGCCCTTCGATCTCTCCTCTCTTCGGATCAACCACAAGATCAGAGTGAGAGTTATTCAGAGAGAAAGGACTATACAACGAAAAACAAACTGGTGAATCCGAAGCGACAACAACGTCCGACAGCTACCGCGGTGACACCAACAAAATTACTGTAAATAAGAAATGCATATCAAAATTAGTTTGAAGAATCATTTAGCAAATGTAATAATCCTAGAAAGGTGATGCACAATTATTACCAAAATGGAAGTAAAAACAGTAAAAAGATTAAAGTCTTCCATTCTAACAAAATTAGCATTAGTCTTCTAATTATACTCTTTTAAGCACCTCTAGACCTTATAATCTAATATAGATTAGAATATTGAATTTTTTTGAAGTGTTAAAAGAAATTAAAAAATAGTAATAATAATAAATTATAGAGACCAATTTTTAATATTATAACTTCTATCGTTTTAAATCATACCAAAGTTGCGGAGTCATCAAAGCCTAATCACTACTATTTCAAATCATACCAAAACTCATCCAGATATTTATCATTCGTAGTTCGCCATTTGGTGTAAAATCCAGCCGGGCAAGCAAAAACAAATTAAAAAAAGGGGCATTTACATACACGCCACTCAATTCTTATGTATTTACATATCTAACACCCAAACCTTAATTTCTTACATTTATTCAACCTAAATAATCTATATCTCATCAAAAATATTATTAATTAAAATTTGAAAAAGTGAAATACATTTTATTATTCATAGACAAGACGGCATACATGTAAAAATTGAAGTTTAGATGTTAAATTTGTAAATAAATAAGAATTGAGTGGTATGCATGTAAATCTTAAAAAACATAAATAAACAAATAAATGGATGGCATGAATGAGGTGCTATAAATGAACCAAATATGGTATAAGAAAGATAAAAGCTTGAGAAGGGATTTGAGAGATCAAATAGCGAAGATGAAGAGATCCATCTCTCTGTTTGCNAATAAATAAACAAATAAATGGATGGCATGAATGAGGTGCTATAAATGAACCAAATATGGTATAGGAAAGATAAAAGCTTGAGAAGGGATTTGAGAGATCAAATAGCGAAGATGAAGAGATCCATCTCTCTGTTTGCCATATTAATTGTTGTTATTTTGATTTTGATTTCATTGAGCTCTGTGATTGCACAAGGGTCGTGTTGCAATAGCGTCTGTTGCAGCGACGATGACGAATGTTGTTCCTTAATCCTGGCAAAAGCAACCTCTAATCCTTAAGAGGGAATCCCTAATCGAATTTTGTCAATTTGGTCTGGTAAATGCTCTGTGATTGCACGAGACTTCACGAGTCCTGTGGTTTTTTTTCTTTTTTTTTTTTCCTGGTCAGTGAATAATGTTATCAAATAGTGTGTTATGTGAAGTATTTATTGTTTTGGGTGTTTGTATGCTCTGCTTTAACTTTATGATTTGAGCGTCTTTTATGGTCCGCTATTTGAATTTGAATAAATTTATGTTAAACTCGTGTGGCAATCAACAACAAATGAGTTATTTTGGATCATTTTTTTAGTAAGTTTTTATAATTTTTTTATCTAAAAATATAAACTATTTTTAGTATTTTGCATGTTAGATAAATTAATTTATCTTATAATGGAATTGACCCCTCACAAAATATCAAAATTATTTTCATACCAAAAAATCTTCTTCTAAATCCTCAAAAAACAATAATTTTATATTTTAGATAATAAATACAAATTAAATCATTTTTTTTTTGTTATTTTATATTGTTAGCAACGAAGTGATTCCATAGAAGAACTATTTGATATATCATTAGGCATCATCATAACTTCTGAGATAAGCAAAGAGCCAGAGTTCCAGGGGATTGGTTCCCATAACTGGGGAAAATTGTTTCATAAAAAACTATATATTCGAAGTCATATATTTGATAATTTATAAATCAACATTAAAGAAAAAAATGAAGGCATTTGCATGCATATCACATAATTGTTATTTATTTACATATTTAACAGCTAAACTTTCTTATTTACATCCAAAACATTCAAATCCTTAACATCACATAAATTTATATATGTTGACCTCACTTTTATGAGGACTAATCTCTACCACCTATAAAAAATCAAAACCCAACTTGAATCTAGAAATACCTAAATTAGGCTTATTCAACAGAAAATTTGGTCCTATTCACATTAGAACTAGTTATCTAAGTAAGTCTTAATAAAATTAAGACTTTGTTTAGTTTTGGCTTTGAACCCATCTCACAATATACTTAGTTGATTTTTATTTTCAATTGACGTTGATCCTAGAACAATAAGTCTCTTCAACATCGATTTTGGTCCAAGTTGAATTTAAAGTTTGGTTTAAACCAACATAGACCCAACTTTAGTTCAACACCGACATAAACTCCATTGGGTTTAGCTAGATCCGACCCAAATCCAATTTAGCTTGGACCTAAGGAATCTTGGTTGCATTAAATTCTTTTCAATTGAACTACAAGTTTAATCAGATTCAATCTAGATTAACCCAATTCAATTGATTACATCCCAGAAATTTTATCTATCTAGAATACTCTCTATTAAAGTATTGACTCATATCATATAGGATTACAAGATTGGTGTTTTTAAGATTGATATTTTTAAGCATCAAATGAATAGACACTCGGGATTGGAAAAGATTTTCTTATATTTAATGATTGTTTTGATTTATTTTAATTTTTATCAAGTTAAAATTTAATTTTCTTAAATTAAGGTTTGTTCAAGACTAAGCTCAAGTGAAATCTAGTTAAGTTTAAGCCAAGAAAATAAGGTTGAGAAAAAATGAGGTCAACAATATTGATAGAGGGAAATGATGTGACACACTAGAGATTCACACAACTATACAAGTCATCCAAGTATCATTCAAAATAAAGTACGTGTATCGATCCCATAAAGAACGAGAGAACTCCCAAAGTGTGAAAAATTTTAAGCTTATTAATTTTGAGTCCCGCTTTGATTTTTGCTGAATTTTGAAAGTATCTAACCTAATCTTTTGCAAGGAAGAAAATCTTAGTTTAAATGTAATAGGTAAATCTGGCAAGTGAAAGTATCGCCCTTGATTTGGATCCTAACAACCTTAGGTTAATAAAGTGACAAATTTAACAATGACTATGGGGAACAATTTTCTTCCTTTGCCTCTCTCATTGACAATAAAAATATTAAAATAGTAAACAATTTCAGTTCCCTAAATCCAATGAAATCCACAAGACCGAGTATTTCCTTATAAGATAACACTAATCTAAGAGCAATATTCCTATTCTCCAAGTAATTGAGTTTTATCCTAGTTGTTCTACTAGAGATTCTTCTGAAATTCAAAGTTCACAACGATTTTTAACAATTTAATTTGCTATATTGAATGTAAATGAAGTTTTAAAGGGTAAAGCATCACCAAAACAACGATTCACGGAACAAAACCTTTGAACTTCTACTCACTAAATCAGAGGTGAAAAAAGAATTAGGGACAACAAATGCTTTAAAATAACAAAAAAATAATTTTAATAATCATAACAGATAAAATATATGAGTTTATAATGAAAAACAAAAAAATTACACCCGTAAGTTGCGAATTTGCGTTATCCATTCCTTAATCCTTCAATGAATTCTTATACTCTCAGGCTCACACAGTTGAATTCTAGAGACAATGGTAGCACATGAAAGTCAGAGCCAAGTTTTTAAGAGAAACTTTATCTTTTGTAGCTCCGAGAGACGATACATGGACAACAACTGCCATAACTTCTTTAGCAATTCATTGGCACTTGAGTTTCTATTTGGAACATTTGAGACTTGCTTGCTCTGTGTTTGTATGGCTTGTGGATTTTATAGGTGGCACCTATGAGTCACTTAAGTGGTGCTCCAGTTTTACGAAGGGGGCACCTAGAAGCCCTATTTATGGTGTCAAGGCGACATGTTCTCTATGAGTGGTGTTTGGGTAGGCTCTAGGGTGGCAGACATAATTGAGTTGCTGTGATCGAATGAATATAAAAGGGAAATGAAAATTGAGCTACCTGTGATGTTGGTCCAATAGTGGTGGAAAGGGATTCAAAATTTGATAGTGCAGCCAAGCTGAAATGTCCAATAGTGATGGTCGAATGACGACAATTGGATGAAATTTATTCTAAAATGATGGCAAAATAATATCCCCATTGTGATGGCTAGATGGTGATGGCATGACGTGGTCAAGTAATGAAGGTCCAACAATGGTGGTCATATGAAAGTAACTATATGCTGATAATTTAAAGATTATGTTCGAGTGATGCTTCAATGTCATTTAGTAAGGTGTGGCGATGCTTGGAGGTAGCAGTCCACTATCAAACTGTTGTTTTCTATCCATACTTGTTAGACAATTGCTGTCAGCCCACCACCATCAAAGTCATTGATCCATCATAATTACATCAATGTCGCTCGAACATCACTATCAGACCATCATTACTCAAACACGTCAATTAGATATCTACATATGTCCCCCACCATTAGGTTATCGCCACCCGCCCATTGCCTTTGGATAACTATTGTCGGTCCACTAATTCCAAATCGCCGACAATCACATGTCATTGTCTGTAAGATTAATGTATATCATTGAAGGATGCTATCCCTTATAAGACTAATACCTATTGTTGATAAATTTCATTTCTTATAAAGCTTTTGCACATTGTCGTCATCAACTCCACTTGTCAAACTCATTGCTTGTTGTCATCACCAACCATATTATAAAACTATAATGCAAATAATTAAACATTTTATAACTAATTCGCTTAATGAAAACTCTAATGCTTCTGAAACTCACCAACTTCCGCCACAAAAACTATTCCAAGATTATTATCTAATACTTAGTATCGACATATCCTTTAAAGTACAAGGAGTGACATTAGTTATAATAAGTACTATGTATTTGTAGAATAATTTTAATTGGTCCAAGTTTCATAATTTTCATTTTAAAACTCTAGCATCTCTTATTAAATCATTTTTATCCTTGTCTCCATGATCTTCATATAAAATTAATGTTAATTTTTTACTTGCACACCTCTCATTTGTTATGTATTCTAACACCAAAACTTTGATCTTTATATATATACTACCTAAGTCTTCTATCATCATTTTAACTTTTAAAAAGTGAACTATAGCTTTTTTATGCAAGACAAAATGACATACAGGTAAAAAATTGAAGCTTAGGTGTAAGATATGTATTTATATAAACATTGAGTGGTATGAAAGTAAATCTTCAATAAAAAATTAAACAAACAAATCAATGGCATAAATTACAGGCTCTAAATGAACCAAATAGGCTATATGAAAGATAGGAGCTTGAAAAGAAATTTGAGAGATCAAATGCTGAAGATGAAGAGACACATCTTTCTGTAGGCCATATTAACTGTTGTTATTTTGATCTTGAGTTCATTGAACTCTATTATTGTCCTAAATTTCTAAGAAGTGATAAACTCTTTTTTTTTTAGTTTCTTAAAATTAAAACCCAATCATAAAATAGCCAAGAGTGACCACTGGGTCCCCCAATATCTGGTGCTCTCTACTTAACATCATTTGGTTTGTGATAAGAACTATTCAATCTTGTGCCATTCTTATTTCATACACTAAATAACAATCTTCAAAACTAAATGTTGAAACTTCCATAAATGCTAGCCACTTTTTTAATCGAGAACTTTTTAGAAATTACCCTTTTCCTAAGATGTCATTAACTAAAGTTACTTGCCTATACATAGGAATGACTTTGGGTCTGCAGTCCCACTAAGTAATGAAAAAATGACCTTGAGATTGGATCCATCATATTATTGTAATATCATCATTCAAGGCAATATACTATTACTTGTTGTATTTTATTGCGAGTGAGAAATTTTATAACTTGTGCATGGTCCCCAACATCTATGAAATCTTGTGGTTGGGTCATGTAGAAGGTGTCTTCAAGTTGTCAGTTAAAGTTTAGTTATGTTGGAGAGCAAAAATAAGAATAACATGACTTATTGGCATATTTTATGAATGGACTGAATGTTTTAGTGTAGTTGATGCCATGAGCTTGTTTGAAACCTTGTGTGGCAAGTTTGGCTTTATAGGGAGCAATAGTGCCATCTCAATTCATTTTTATTTTGAACATCAGCCTAGAGCCTGGAATTGTGTGATTGGTCAGAGGAGGAATGAAAAACCAAGAGCCTTAATGCTCAAGTAGTAAGTACTGATCTAACATAGCTTTCCTTGAATGTTCAACTATGAGAGGTTATATATAGCACATAAGAGTAGAGAGAGCAGAGGTGTGGTTGTGTAGATTAAAAATCATTATGGTTTCCAACAACCTATCTATAGTCTTATTTTAGGGTGGGATGATAGTGGAAAAATAATAGGATAAGATTGATGATGAAGAGGATATGCAACTGAAATGATTGGTGGATTGTTGTGGTTGGAAGGATGGCTAGTAGGATGAGGAAGTGGTGAATAGAAAGAAATTTGTTGTAAAGGAGTGGGAGTTAAGTTGATTTGCTAGAGGAATGATCACGTTAATGATGTATTGGTTGGTTGTTTGGTGGAGCATGAGAGTAGTGGTTCCATCAAAGTCCACATTCATAAGGTTAATAGCCATGCCTATTAATGTATTGTAACAAACTATAGCCTTTGTGGATAGTAGAGTAGCCAACAAAAAGTTTATTTTATGCATGAGGTTGATGCCAGAGGAAACAGGAGCAACCAAAAATTCTGAAATGACAGTTTGTGGGTGTCTTCTGTAGAGCATTTGGTAAAGAGTTCTTAGATTAGTGGATTTCAATGGAAATCTATTAATGAGATAAATTGTCATGACTGTTGCATTTTCCTTGAATTTTGATGGCAGGAGAGCAATAGTTGTTTCTTTGATGTGATGATGTTTACATTCAACAAGTTCACTTTGCTCTAGATTGTAAGGACAACACTCCTGATGAATAATCCATTTGGAGGTTTGGTAAGTGTGAAGAGAATTGGAATTATGCTTTCCCCGAGCATCGGAGCAAAGTATTTTAATAATGGCATAAATTAATTTTCCACCGTTGTATTAAATTGAATAAAATTGTGTGGTTTTTTTTATTTTAAAAACATAGGAAAAAAACCTACAGAAATGTGAGTGACATCTATGAACTGCACATAATATTTATAACTCTGAATACATAATGTTGGGGGAGGACCCAAACCTCACAATAAATTAATTTGAAAGAATTTCTAGAGTGAGATACATATCTAATAAATGGTAGCTTGTGACTTTCAAGAGTGAGATACATGTATTATAGAAAAAGGAAGATGGTAATTCTTGATGTTGTGCTCTTCTTGGAGATGATGGAGAGGATTTCTTTGCTTGGATGATTGATCTAATGATGTCAGACATGATCGGAGGACGTGGTTAATGTTATAGCCGTGGTGAATGTGATTGGATATAGATCATTATGGCGACATCCTTGATGAAGAAGTTGGTTGGTCTTCTGATCCTTGATTTAGAAGCCATGATAAATAAATGAAATAGAGAAATTATTATCTGTTTTGAGGTTTTATACTAAGACTAAGTTATGAGATAAATTGAGGCACATGAAAAAGATTAGATAAGTTGAACCGAAATGTTGCGTTAGAAAGAATGCCTCACACAACGATTGAGATGAGACTAATATTTCATTTCCAACGATTACTTGATTGTTTCCTTGATGGGTGGAGGACTGTTGAAGGTTATCATAGTTTGTAATGAGATGTGAAGACGCAAAAATGTCCAAGTACCAATCATGTAGAAGTGTAACAAATTACTGAGATGAGTTGTATGCTAGAGAAACTGATTGGTTATTTGACTTGTTTGTGAGGTGTAGGTGGGAATAGTTTTGTGCCAATAGTTGAATGCTGAATGATTAGATTTCCCGCATATTTGACAGGTAATAGATTTGTTAATGAGGCGACCTTCCTTAATAGAATTGGGATCCATTTTGGGTTTCTTGATGATTTTGGTTTTTTAGTACTTAACACATATTACATTTTCAGGTTCTCTTAATATACAAGCAAATGCAAATTATAACTACACAATAACTGCACGTCACGTTTTTCTAAAAATAAAAACTAACTAACCACATAACGGTTTTCCTAACCGCCTAAAACATGAAAAATGTGCAATGATTTTTCTAACTGCCTAAACACATAGCGGTTTTCCTAACCGCCTAAAACATGAAAAATGAAAAAACATAAACAATTTCTGGAGACAACTAAATTAACTCAACAGATGAGAAGTTGTTTAAGCTTCTCCTTCTTTATTGCTATGTTTGACGGATGACCACTATCATAATTAACACCTTTAATTATTATCAAAACTGCATAGAATGAACCAAATGTCCACTTTTTTGAACAATCAAAGCCCAATCATAACTATTTTAAATCAAACCAGATGTTTATAATTTATAACATCGTATATCTCGCCATTTGGTGTCAAATCCTGACGGTATTAAGATTCCGTTTAGACCTATGCAACCAAAAACAAAACTAAAAAAGGGACATTTACTTACATACCACTCAATTCTTATATATTTACATATCTAACACCCAAACTTTGATTTTTTTACATTTATACAACCTAAATATTCTATATCACATCAAAAATATTATCATTTTAACTTTGAAAAAATGAAATACATTTTATTATTCATAGGCAAGCCGGCATACATGTAAAATTTGAAGTTCAGATTGTTAAATATGTAAATTTATAAGAATAGAGTGGTATGCATGTAAATATTATACAAATAAATAAATAAATAAATGGATGGCATAAATGAGGGGCTATAAAAGAACCAAAGAGCCTATAGGAAAGATAAAAGCTTGAAAAGGGATATGAGAGATCAGTTATTGAAGATGAAGAGATACATCTTTCGGTTGGCCATACTAATTGCTGTTATTTTGATGTTGAGTTCATTGAGCTCTGTGATTGCAGAGAACCCGTGTTGCAATAACATCTGTTGCATTCAAGATAACGATTGTTGTTCCTTAAGTCTGGTAAATGCAGCCTCTAATCCTTAAGAGGGAATCACTAATCGAATTTTGTGAATTTGGTCTGGCAAATGCTCCGTGATGGCACTGGAATTCTGTTGCAATGACGAATGCTGTGATTTTTCTTCCTTTATCAAATAGTGTGTTATGTGAAATACTTGTTGTTTTGGGTGTTTGTGTACTCTGCTTTAACTTTATGGTTTAAGTATCTTTTCTTATCCGATACTTGAATTTGAATAAATTTATGTTTTTGTGTAGGGCTGTAAATGAGCCGAGCTTGAGCGAGCTCAAGCTTGACTCGTGTTTTGCTCGTTCGAAATAGCTCGTGTTCCAAATCGGCTCGTGAACAGTGTGTTCGTGTTCGACTCGATTTAAATATTTGTGTTCGGCTCGAAATTGACTCGTTAAACTAAAATTGAGAAAAATAGATGTAAAGTGTGGGATTCAAACCTGGATCAAATATATACAGAAGAAGACACTAACAACATTGTCACATGATATGTTATGATTTAAACTTAAACATAAATATATATAATATATTATTATATAAATAATATATATAATATATTGTTATATAAAAAGTTATATAATTTTTTTTTCGAGTCATTTCGAGCCGAACAAGAGTGAACAAACTGTTGTTCGTGTTCGCCTCGTTTACATTTCGAGTTAAAAAAATTGTTCGTGTTTGGCTCGTTAGGCTTAACGAACGAGCCAAACACAAACTGCTTAACGAGCAGAACACGAGTTGTTCACTAACAACGAGCCAATTTGGCAGCCCTATTTTTGTTTATAATAATATGCAGTCCATAGCAAATTATTTATTTGGGATCATTTTTTTAGTGAGTCATTTATTTTTTTCGATTAAAAATATATTTTATTTTAAGTTTTATTGGACATTAAATAAGTTGGATTAAATTATAATGCAAGTGATCGCCAACCAAAAACCCGGTGAGCAAATAATAGCAGGGGCGGCCAGTGACAGCAGGAGTCGGATTTAATGATTGGATGATAAAAGTAATTATTTAGAAAAATAATGTAAAGGTGGAATTTCTTTTATAAAATATGTCTAGCAAGTTCAAATAAGATAACATTATTTTAAAATATAATTAAAATATGTTTTATATTTTTTTTCAAATTAGTTTATTTAATTTTTAAGATTAAGACGAAAAAAAAAGAAATAATAAAATTATCCCAAATACATTCTTAAAAAATTAGTTTCTACATTTTTTAATAATAAATTGATTTTTTTAAAAAATAAATAAAAAATATGTAAAATATACAA
>JXCR01124898.1:0-34023 GCA_002079205.1 Phalaenopsis hybrid cultivar
CGTTTCGCCCAGATTCGTGGCCGCAACAGATGAAACGCCGCACCAAACGACACTAAATTGCGGTCTCCCGCTGCACCGCGCAGATAAACTCGAGCCAAACACAGCCTCAGTGGGATAAGAGCTTGTTATTGTTGTTGTAGTTGTGAATGCTCAACATGGTTAGTGTTACTATAATGTGATCTGTCTATTCAGTTATCTCCTGATTCTTTCGTTATAGTCTATCGAAATTTTATTTTGCCCATTTCCTTGACAATAAGTTTCAAGAATCATTTTATTTAAAATTAACATGATGTTTTACATCTCTAGCCTATCAAGTCTTTATGCAAGAGCCATATGACCACGGAATTAATAAACACAGTAACACCAAAAATTCTCAACTAAACTCAACACCTAATTATGGCTTACAACCATGCCCGAGTTTCCTCCCAATACTCCTAAGCCATCTGTCGCAGCTTCTTAATAGTGATGATGCAAGCCAACAATTACCCAGGAATATTCATTCAGAAATGCTCATCAAATACTTGACGAACATCATGAGTTATGCCTACATGTCAGTGTTAAGGCTGCCATTTTTCATCTCGTAAGGGAGTATAACCATAATAACTACAAATGCTGAAGCACGAGCTAAAGGGGATGTACGTCAATCACGAAGAAAGTTTCTTTTTAGGACGGAAGATCACCTTTTCTCCATTTAACCATATCGCTTTTGTGATGGCACATGCGTTATTATGAGGTATCAAGTGTAACCTACGTTGACCATCTATGTAACACCTGATAGCATGGTAAGAGCTTAAAGAGGCAGGAGGACTAAGAGCAGTAGGATAAAGTTTACATCATTTGAGCTTCTTGTGCGTCACCTTCACTCCCTTCTTCATTAGTATCTCTATTTTATGCTCTCATTGCCTCAATGAGTGCTTTAACCACCTTCACTGCCATATCTTTGTCCATTTTCCTCTTCTTCCTCTCAAGATGGATGACCTATTGCAATGGAAGTAACCACTATATTAGAGTTGTCTATGTGGTCACTTCCATTGCAATCTCTTCATCAACTACAGCAGCCACTACTTCCATATTCATTGTAGTCTCCTCTATTTTAGTTGCTTCTGTTATCACCTCTCATCGTCTAATTTATGCCGCCTTTTACCTCTTTAATTTTCTATTTCATCCTAAAAATTGCTTCAAGCTTTTTGAAGGTATGTGCCATTTCTTTGTGAATCTCTGAAGAGAATGAGCTATCACAAGAATAAATAGTCTTATTTACTCCAACGGTGTTCCGCTTCAAACTAGCCAAATATTCCAATATAAGAACTCCTCTTCTAGAGTTATGATGGATTTTTTGCTTAGCAATTATATTTAAGATTGAACTCAGCAAGAGCTTATATTCTCCATCTTTTTTCCCCAAACATAGTGAACCTCATACTTCTTTTGTATAATGGATGCAGACTAACTAGTCAAACCACTTTAATATTTGGTGAGATGTCTGTCCTTACTAGCTTCTCTTTCCATTCTTCTGTTTAACATATTTATAGAATAAACTACAACTTCTATTAGTGAAATAACACAAGCTGAAGGCTAACCCTTTTACTTCTTATCTTCCCCTTCCCATGAATTAATGAAATATTTTATTTAATCTTTCTAGTTTGTGTGTTCAGTGGCAATTTCTCTAGCATAAATTTGTTGCTCTACATCATTCTTAAAAAAGAGCCGAGTACTTCTACATTTTCAATCTAGTAGCCTACTCAAAATGCTCACCAATCTACTCCATAGAAGCAGAACTGCCCCACGCCTCGAAATCCTCTCAAACACCTCATCAATGTCTACAATAAAAAAACTCTTTATCATGCATTCTAGTGGATCTCCTCTAAAACAGGCATCTTAACCTGGAACACACCTCTCATAGCATTGTGTTGAATGCTAACCTACATGTAGCGCCCCTTTCGCCGCACTTGCAAAGTGTGATTCTTTTTGACAATGAAGGATTTTAATTATTTAAATGTCTAACAGCTACTTATGGATCTTCTTCAGCCTCCTAAATATTGAGAGATCTTATAACCTCGCTAGCTTTGATAGCCCACTATGAAGAAAGAGAACAAGAAGACTTCACTTCAGAACCTTGACAGTTCAAGAAATCATTTTACTATTTGGCAGGCCCAAAAATTCTCTGTTTTGACCTTCTTGTAAAGAAGAACCCCACTGTACACTATATTTGAATTCCTTTTTTTTTCAATCTTTCTACCATACTTTTTTCTTATTGTTCCGTTATTTTTCCTGCTTCATTCCACCATCTTGTAATCTCATTGGACTCAACTGAGCCGTTTTTCTAACACAAGGAAATCTTTTCTTGATTCCAGTTCTTGGTATTGTTTTGCTCTGACTGTCTTTAATAATTTACACCGCAGAACAATTAATTTTAGTTGAATATCCGTCAAAGAAAGCTATAATCAAGACAAAAAATATTAATTTGTTTAATAGGATCAAAGTTTTGATCCAGCTCTATTTTAGGACAGCTATAAAATGGCTCAATTTGAGTTTAAAAATAGCAAGTTCAATTTAATTTCAATTTGAAACAAAAAAAAAACATAATAATCAATTTTATTTTTTTAAAATATATTCCTACAGCAACATAAACATATATATCTATAATACATAAATACATGATGCATAAGTACGAGAAAACATA
Source organism: Phalaenopsis hybrid cultivar (assembly GCA_002079205.1). Taxonomy (NCBI): domain Eukaryota; kingdom Viridiplantae; phylum Streptophyta; class Magnoliopsida; order Asparagales; family Orchidaceae; genus Phalaenopsis; species Phalaenopsis hybrid cultivar. Next base: position 2,681 of record JXCR01124898.1, read on the forward strand.
AATTAACTTATGTACACATGCGTACATATTCCAATCTGATCTCAAGAAAACTCAACTCCATTCAAACAAAAATTAAATTAAAGTTGAACTCGAGCTAAACCTGAATGGTTAGCCGAACAAATGACTTCAATTCAAACTCAGCCTGAACCAAAAATCATTCTCATTTTAGAGCAATCATAAATATTATAATTCAACTCACAGCCTTAGGTAACTAGCACCTTTTTGTACAAAAAGAATATACAGTGTGATGCAGTCGTAAAACTACATTTAATTTCCATCATTTCAAACTTGCCACTTCATTAATTTTCGCTATAAATGATCCATTAAAATATACGGCTCAACTCTTGAATCAAAAGGAATCAGTCTTCAATCACAAATATTTAACAAAAAATTATTAAAATTGGCATGTTCTTTCCAAAAATTTCCAGCATTAATCCATTAAGAGAGATACTCTGACACTCAACTGAAATTAATTATTCCTCAAGCACAAACAAATATTTCTGTAGTGCAAGTGAGTGCATCCAGACTTACAATTGGCATGCAATTTTCATCAATTTCTAACATTAAATACCTGTGACCAAAGCTCTATTCCAGTTTTCTAAGACTGCATTGACATTGTCGTTTAATCCAATTGTCAACGATTGATTGGTGTGTGCATACGTGTGACGATCCGGTCAACTGCATCTCTTGTCATCACAAGTGTGTCATGCTGAAGGATGCTGTAGACATTTAAACCCTGACACAAGTAACATCAGCAACTGATACAAAATTTAAATGGAAGATTTACATAAATGCCACTAAACTTCAATTTTAACATACATACCTTTCCTATGTATGAAAAAGGTGAATTTCACTTTTTTAAAATTGAAAATGATGGTATGTACGTAAATACCCCTTAAATATAAGAATCTGACACATTAAAATAGTACTGTGGATGGAAATTTTACTTACAATTGAGGGAAGCACATTGACATAATGCAGATTCCTTGTCGCCAACTTCAATTGGTTGTCAATAATGCCACCATCAACCAACAAAACCTTCTTTGCATTCTCTATATGGGCAATATAATTTACAATGTTCTTTGTTTTATGGCTTGGGACAGCTAAATCCTCGAAAACTAAAAGCTGCTCAAACAGAAAGCCAGCCATTAATAAGCCGGCTAAATAGTTTAAATATGAACTATTGATGAATCTTTCAGAAACTAACTGGAGTATATGTTTGGAAAACTGGAAAAAAAAAACCCCCAAGGAATCAAATCATATAGAGGGCTGCTTTTTTTTAACTTCCTTTCAATTTTCGAATAATCACAGAACAGTTCCTGGGATTAAATATTTTAATAAAAGAACTAAATTGAAAACAAAAGATAGTTTCATGCAAAGTTCTCTATTTTGTGCATGTAGCCTCTATCTACCATAATGCAAGTCTTACACTAGTCGACAATCTTATTTCTTACGGATGGTTGCTCTAATAAGTAAAAGTTTGAATGGTCCTGACACATTTGCCCATATTCAATCAAAGAAAGTTGAGGGCATCCACCCCCATAAATCTCACATGAAATCTATTTAAAAAAAAACCTGTCAGGTGAATTATGATTCTGTTGGGGTGAGGCTTCAACAACATTTTAAGTTCTTGAGTATTTCAAATACACTACAACTAAGAGAAAAAAAACTACATTATAAGTTCGAATTTAAAAGAAAAACAAAGATTAAACCCCGGTTCATGCTGAAATCTATTTTTTAGAGATAATTTCCACACTTTTACAATCCATTGCTAGACAATTTTAAATAGACCCACAATACTGGTAAAGGACATTATGAGTTACAAAAAAAGAAGCATGGAAATTAACAAACCCTTGATAAATTGATGTCTTCCCATCTTTATCATACATTGTGATCCTAGAAAACCAGAAAATAAATTGGCAATTCCTAGCCAAATTAGTTGATTTGAAAGTTCATTGATATTCTCATGGTACAAAAACAGAACTTGGGGTTCACTTTGCAATCTTGTAAACTATTCAACAGCCACCAACCAACTTTGAATACTCTAATTTTGAAATGAGTGAAGTTCCAGCTAATCTAGAATGGGAGGTGCTAAATAAAATAAAACTAATTTCTTCTTAAAGTAATTTTGAAATGTCAACAAGAGAAGGTGGCATCTCCACTAAAAAAAAGATCGCTATGTTGAAAAAAGAAAAAAAAATTGACACTCATACAATTTAACTTTAAGTATGATACTTGTGAGTAGCAATGCTATGACTCATCAAGGGAAAATACAAATTACCTTTCCCTCTGCAGCTCTTGCTGTCAAAGCAACTTTCAACCCCAAACGCCGAACCTTTTTCTGCAGCTTGATAGCATGACTTCTAGGCTTAGGTCCATGCATGGTAGCTCCACCCCTAAACTGTTAAGATAAGATGCAGTTACATTAGCTATTCCAGAACATCAACTAAAAATTTTGGGTATTGTACGGCGTATCTAACAGTTTCTCTGAGGTTTTGAAAAAAATAAGAGTGCCAAAATAGACATGGGGTCATTTTAGTCCCAGAGTCCATTGAAATGTCAAATTATTCCCCACTCTTTTAATATGGGTTGAAATTATCCCCATGAAGGATTGTTTTATCCCCATTAAAAGTGTTTGGTGATTCTATTGACACTTTTGTAGAATTTGGGACTAAAATAAACCTCTATAAAAAGTGAGGGGACCATTTTTGGCACTTTTCTTTTTTGAAAAAGGTCACTCTGAACACCATTTTTAAAGGTCTGGGAAATATGCACCTGGCTAATATGTAGGTGGTTCATAACATATCTAAGGCAGAGGTTAGAAAGGAAATGGACAGCTAAGACAAAAGTCATATAAGTAACCTGTGGCCCTCGCAGTGTACCATGCCTTGCTCGTCCAGTTCCCTTTTGCTTGTATGGCTTCTTTCCGGTACCACTGACCTCAGATATTGTTTTTGTCGAGTGAGTCCCCTAATAATTAAAAAAATGGTTAATCATTCTCCAGTCATTGTCATGTATGAAAGGAAAAAATTAGTAGAGTGAAACAGTCATACTAGAAGCAAACTAGATGATACATCATCTATACAGTCCAAAACAGTATATGAAGTTCAAACATAAAATTGCCCTTCCTATAAACTCTAAATTTGTGGTATGAGAGGTACATGGGCATGAACTTCCTAAAGATCACGCCTATAACTATTACACATGCAAATCGACTGCATTTTATCACTTCTACTGCAGATATATGGATCTCAAACAACATAAATGCTTAGATTTAATGCAATAGGTAATTATATTTTTGAGGGCATAACCATTTCTATAAAATGTAAGTTGAAAGAGTAACAAGTAATAAGCAGATTCACAAAGTCCTATAAAAAAGAGAGAAATTTCAAACAATTATAATCCATAGTGGAGGCCAATGTACAATAAAAACTAAAACAATATAAAATTAAGAGCGGCGGGGTAGGGAAGGAGGTGGGGGGGGGTAATAAATGCAGCAAATAAATGTAAGTTAGATTTGGAAATAACATTTTAAATAGTACTAAATTAGAAAGCAGTCCACATATAACATATAACATATATATAATTAGAATGGAATAATCTAGAATGGGGGGGGGCAATAAATGCAGCAAATAAATGGAAGTTAGATTTTTCAAGAAAAGCAGTCCACATATAACATTTTTACCATCCTAGTTTCGCAAATGCATGATGGATATTGAATTGTGATTAAATGGAAGTTAGATTTGGAAATAGTACTTAATAGAAAGTACTACATAAAATTATGGAAATATTGTATATGGTTCAAGAAAAAACATCTCGTATCACATAGTACACATGTTTGTGCAATAAATGCAGCACACTAAACAAACAAAATCATTGTGACAATGATTTGCTTGGAGGTGGAAACACCCATAAAGCTCTGGTATGCAGGGGAGATTAGAACCATAATTTAGTTATTACTGAATAAAAATACCAAATTTAGGCCGGTGTGAGATAAGCAAATTTCTAAGTTTGGAGATGAAACACATTAAGAAATACTCACCAACACAACTCACTTCTTATCATTTCATGTAACCTCGTACTATTTTAGTTATTACTGTTTACTCATTCCATGAAAACTCAAATTGCATCCGAAAAACAAGTATCAACCTTTTGGCATCTCATCTCAAATTATAGAAATATCAAATATGCCATCTAGTATACTTATTTTCTAAAAACATGCATTTTAGAGCCAGAAACCCTGTAGTTTACTCATTCCATGAAAACTCAAATTTCATCCGAAAAACAAGTATCAACCTTTTGGCATCTCATCTCAAATTATAGAAATATCAAATATGCCATCTAGTATACTTATTTTCTAAAAACATGCATTTTAGAGCCAGAAACCCTGTAGTTTACTCATTCCATGAAAACTCAAATTTCATCCGAAAAACAAGTATCAACCTTTTGGCATCTCATCTCAAATTATAGAAATATCAAATATGCCATCTAGTATACTTATTTTCTAAAAACATGCATTTTAGAGCCAGAAACCCTGTAGTTTACTCATTCCATGAAAACTCAAATTTCATCCGAAAAACAAGTATCAACCTTTTGGCATCTCATCTCAAATTATAGAAATATCAAATATGCCATCTAGTATACTTATTTTCTAAAAACATGCATTTTAGAGCCAGAAACCCTGTAGTTTACTCATTCCATGAAAACTCAAATTTCATCCGAAAAACAAGTATCAACCTTTTGGCATCTCATCTCAAATTATAGAAATATCAAATATGCCATCTAGTATACTTATTTTCTAAAAACATGCATTTTAGAGCCAGAGTATGTATTAGCAGAGCAAATAGCTTATTTTGATTATGTTACCCGAATATAAAGAGGTGATAAAAAGGATTATTATGGTATCTATGTCATTTTGTATGTGTTTGAGTTTGAAATAATACTAAAAATAGCATTTAATCAAACAACAACATGACAAAAATGATATAATACTTGCTCAAAAATCAACAATTAACCATAAAATACCTGCTGTCTTTTTGCTAGTTGCCACCTTACAACTCTATGAACAATATCCTTTCTTATAGGCACATCAAAGACATCACCAGCGAGAACCATGTAACCTTTATCCTCATTGTGAAAATTTGTGACTCTTGTTACTAGATCTTGATATTCTCCTGAAATAACAAGAAATACTTCCAATAAGACCCTAAATGAGCAAATGATACCAAAAAAATAGTGAAGATATGTTTTGTAATATAACCATTTTGCTGAAAGCATGATAAAGATCTACATTTGATCATTAACATAAAACCCCTGCTCAAATAAAAGGACAAGAGAATCAATAAACTTGAGAGAGAGAGAGAGAGAGATAAAATGCTTATGGGCAATTCTAAAAAGAGATTATGAGCATTATATCATAAGAAAAAAATTCTGCGAGTTGTTTATCATGGATAATCTTGATGCATCCTAGGCTTAAATAAATTGAACAAAGATACAATCGTAAGAGAAGGGCAAAAGTAACATACATCAACCCTTGTCAGACCATAGTCATAAGACAACAATATGCATGGTATGCTTTTTATCAGCATAAATAATATTTAACAAAAATAAACCAAAAAATGCCCAGATAAAGCTTTCAAAGTTTCTACGTATATATCAAAATATTGGTGATTAAATTTATTGCAGTTTTTCTCCTTTTCAGTTTGAGAGGGTGAAAAACAAAAAGTATTACATCATTTTTCAGGATATTTAATTAGTTGACTTTCTTTGTAGTAAATAAATAGAAAAATTCATTGTTTTCTATTGAAAATATCAAGAGGCGTTAAATCTGATTTATACAGGTCCAATTTCACGACTAAACAAGTTTCATCTATACTTATACTTCTTTTCATCATATATCATTCACATTAATAGCATGTCTGACGCGGTAGCTTGGGTCGCAGTACTGTAGCAGCTACAGTAGAGCAGACCAATTTAATATTTGATCCCTTACCTTTTCTATTTCCTTCCTATTATAACTACTAATACTTATTATAAATATATTGTTTGTTATCTTAGGGTTAGGTTTTGGTGAGTTTTATTTTAGATTTCTGTTTGGATAGCCGCCGGCATCCGTTTACCACTTTGAGAGCTGTATCCAAGGGAGGTGGTCATTATCTTCCTCCTATCCCCTTCCACATCTTTCCACATCGCTTATTGCTGCCATACGTCGCTGCAGCCGCCTGCAACAGCATCTCGATTGCTGTTTTCTGCCGTTCCAGCTGTCCCCAGCGCCTTCTCCTCCCTCCTCGCTGCCCTCGCTGTCCCAGCCCTCCACCTTTACTGCCGCAGCACACAACACCTTCCCTTTGCTGTCTTCCTGCTGTTCAGCCACCCCAAACAGTAACCTGCTGCTGATTGGACTGCCACCCCATGTTATCCTGTTGTTCCAGCTGCCCCTAACCGTTGCCACTGCTCATTCACAGTTCGAAAACCCCTTCCCTACCTTGCCGCCACCTCTTCGAACCCCCTAACTGCCACCACCATCACCCAAGATCCGCCCTAACACGAGTTGTGTGCTGTATGTGTTGTATTTTCCCTTTTAAGTGTGTTGATTGTAACCATTTATTTACTTCCGGTAATAATATTTGTTTTTCTTAGTGTGATTTGGGTTAACTCAAGTATCAACGTCCCTGTCTTATAGATTAATTTTTATATTCAAAGCCAAAACAACCCATATTTATTATACATAATCTCATCTACTATATCACCCTCCCTGGCTCACAAAAGCAATAACAAACATTTGAGGCCTTTAAGATCTAAAATTTATTCAACGTGCTAAACTATGAGATTACTATGATATTACAAAAGAACCATACACAAAAAGACTATTAGAAAGCAAAAATAGGATACAAAGAATGGAAAGGCGACCATCTTTGAAGTTGAACACACAAGATGCAGGTCATTATTGATCCAGTAAATGGGGAAAAGTATGTCAAGGTTGGAAACCAATGTTTGGCGTGGGGAAAAAGTTCATAAAAGCATTAGAAGTTTCATTTCGTAGATTTTTAAAAGCCTGAACAAGAATAGTGACTAAAATTGAAGCTCGAGTTATATTACTTCTAGCCATCTAACATTTTCATTAGATTATGCTGGAAAATATTCAAGTCAAAATCTAAAGCATAAATTTATCATATATTGGGAAAACAAGAATAGGAGAGACAGTAGCTTCTTTTCACTAGATCAATTTAGTCCATAAAAAAAGGTAAATAAAGCAAACTGCCACTACTAAAGAATAAATATTCATAAAATCAAAAACTAATATCCAAATACAACATAATTGCTAACAAACATGAAAAGAATACCTATAACACGATCTGGTGTCAAGATCATTTTGCCTTTCAACAACTCTGGTGGAATAAAGCCTTCAGTTGCTTGGCTATCATATGTGCAAAAACCTTTTGACGTGTATGGCAGACTTTTCTTCAAACTTTTCTGCAAAATTTAGCAGTATATAAGTAAGTATCAGCTTTAAGAATGGTAAAAGCAACGACAAATGACAGTTTAATGTTTACATCTAGCCAGATAAACTTTTCAAGCTGAGTTTGATTAAACCTATTACATCCGGAAGAATCTGATCAGGAGAAATCCTTGCTAAAAAGACTAATATGACTGCATAATCAATCAGACAAACATCAATTGTCGTTACTGGTTTAACCTAGGTCAAACATGAATGAGCCGCAGTCTTGTTAGGTTAAGATTGTATTTGTAACTATCAACCCAAACACAGAAAATTTCGAATTTATTGATGAGATGAGAAACAGTATTCATCTTCAAGTTATTTATTAATAAGCTAAACATGAGCCGAGCACAAATAACAAACCAAATCAAATAACCATAAAAAATATCAATAATTATTTCAATTGATGGCATCAATAACATGAGAAAATATTTTTGAATTTCAGCAAAAGGAATTTTAAGCACCATAGAATTTTAAGCTTGGAATATCCATATTTTTGTTTTTAAGATAAAATTACAAGAGTAAAATAAACTTTTCTTAAATGTAAAAATATACGTGCAAAAATACATAATATAGAAAACGTAAGGTCCATATGAGATATCTATTAAGATTTGAAGGATTAACAATGATATTACAGTGGTTTGGCTAACAAATCTTCTCAATGAAATTATGAATACTATGTAATATGGGGTGGGGCAATCTAGTATAAGATATACTATTAAGACAGAAAAGTACAATCCATAAATTACTAATTCATAATTTTGGCAAAAAATTTTGTCATTTTTAATGTAAGGATAGCAAATATGTTTTACATAATCCCTAATATAATTGAACCATATATCAAAATTTGAAATTCACAAAAAAGGGATTATACATAAAAAATTTAGCAGCTAACCAAGTACTTAGTTCCAAAAAAAAAATCTAACATGCATCTTAACAAAATTCCAATCATCAAGCAAAACCAACTAAACATCAATAATTTTTATAATTGATGGCATCGATTATATTAGAAAATATTTTTAAATTTCAGCACAATGTCTTTTAAGCATCATAGAATTTTAAGCATGCAGTGTCCATGATATAAAAGTGCAAGAGTAAAATAAACTTTGCTTATATGTAAAAATATACATGTATAAATACATAATATAGAAAACTTAGCGTCCATATGAGATATCTATCAAGATTTGAAGGATTATCAATGATATTACAGAGGTTTGGCAAGCAAATCTTCTCAATCGAATTATGAATACGAATTGATATAGGGTCATTTAAGGTCAAAGGTTTCTAATATAATCAATTATAAGCTGTACTATTAAAACATTGAAAAGTACAATCCATAAGTTATTAATTCATAATTTTGGCAAAAAAAAATTGTCAATTTTAATGTAAGGATAGCAAATGTGTTTTACACATTCCATGATATAATTTAACCATAAATCAAATTTTGAAATTGGCAAAAACATAGGATCAAACATAAAAATGTAGCAACCAACCAAGTTCTCACTTCCAATAAAAAATTCTAACATACATCTTAACAAAATTCCAATCATCACGCAAAACCAACTGAGCAAATAAATAGGCAAGAATATAGTTAGAAAAAAATACCCCTCGTCACCCTAGCTGCCCGAAGTGGTCATCCCTGCCAATAATCTATATAGCACTCGGAAAGCAACAATAACCACAAGCAAAAGAGAGGGTGAAACTAATTTTTTTTTCAACATTTAACATTCAAAAAAATTCTATAAGCCTCATTGTCCCATTTGTAAACTTGAAAATGATGTGCAAAAAGAAATTACAATAGTAAAAAAAATAATATACCTTAAATAGAAGTTGACAAAAATGATAAAAAGCAATAGCAGACAACATCGTAGTTAGAATTGAGTGTAATAAAAGGAAAAAATAATTTATGTGCAAGCCAAGTACGTATAAGTGATGACAATTGAAGCAACAAGTAACCAAGTTAAAAGGGTAATAGTAACAAGAAAGGCAAAGCAGTGTGCAAGTATCAAGATAGAGTAACAAGAAACTCACTAGCAACGAAAAGAAGTAGAATTGACTTGAGGACACTACTGAAACAACAGGAGAAAAAAACAACAATCAGCAAAAGCTAGCAAAAAGGTGGAAAACAAAAAGGCGGAAACAATAAGGGAACAAGAAAATGGGCAGCAAGTGGAAAGACAACCAACAAGAACAACTCCCTGCAAGCCACCAATAGAAAAATATTGAAGAAACATAATCATAGGCGCAAGGGTAACAACAGCATAGTGGAACTGCAGAGAAATTTTGCTAAGTAATGAGTAGTAATTCACACTTTGGGGTGCAATAATGATTTTGAGCTCCTATATGTGCTAATTGGAATACCAAAGGATTGATATAATTCATATAAATCATCGCTTTTTATGTATTAGACGCAAATAGAACTGCTTATTTAAATCAAATTATTGGGTTGAAAAATTTTCTCTAACGAATTGATCATTCAATATTTGTCATCCATAATAGCTTTAGGTTGAATAGAAATGATCGATAAGGTGTTGGATTTGTATTCACACTAATTAATCAATAAATCATCATATGCTAGTAAGTCATGCCAACAAGTAAGAAGCATCTAATATCCACCATCAACAATTGACACAAACTCGTCATTCATAATAGCTTTAGGAATAAGTTGAATAGAAATGTATGATAAGGAGTTGGATTTGTATTCACAGAGATGAAAAAAGATAAGAGGGATCCATGGTACTGACAACAAGTCCAAAAAAATAAAATAAAATAAAATTTAAATAAAAGGAAATATTGATACTGAAACTTCCCATAATTTTCAATTTGTAAGTGTTAGTCCGAATTTGTTGAAAAGTTTATACGAGCCTTCCTTTCTTGCAATTAACTTCATAGAGATCCCAGCAGAAAACCTCTCTAGATTCAAGCACGTTTATTATCTTATCCACTAGTTTGAATTTCGCATGTTTATCATATGCATCAGCAGTAAATTTATAACTTCTATGATTAATTATAAGTTTGTTGTGAATGTCATCGAGCTGATAATGCATATCATGTGTAAAAGATTTTGAGAATTCAGTAAGTCTAGACTCAACAGAAAGGTCAAAAAGTTCTATCGGTTTTATAAGTTTATAGCTAATGATAATTTCAAAAAATTTAGGTTTGTAGACTAGTGTATGAATTATATATGAACTCAACTATTAGTAGTGAGATCACACAAAAATGTGTACTCTTTAATCAGACACCGTAATGAATCACTCAAACTCCCGTTAACTATAATTTCACCATCAATTGGTCCTCATTTTTCCATAGAGATCTCCAAAAATACCAATAATAGTCCCCATTAGATAAAATTAAATAAAAATTGCAAAATGACATGTGTCAAAAAATTTTAAATTTTAAAATAAAACAAACTATTTTCGAGAAACAATCGAGCATTAGAAAAAATGAAATCATGCTTCCTTGGTTTTCGTGGCAGTCCCAAAATAAAATAAATGCTCATATTTTCCCATGATTTATAAGGATAAGTAATGAGTATAAATTTCAATCATTGGTGTGTGTTTTATCTTTTATATGTTTAACATCTTCAATAATATGGCCAGTAACATCTATTGTTATCCATGGCCACAATTTTTTCTCAACCAAAATGTTTTGCAAAACATAAGAATAACTTAGAAATGAAGCATGGAAGCAACATTAAGTCCGCTAGAAAACAAAATCATCTTTAATCATGAAGTCTTTATTAAACATAGGTGAAGCACAGATTGCTACATATTTTGCTAAAATCTTTATATTTGGCATTATCTTCCTTGAAATTATATAATTTTAACTAAGATTGTGTCCAAAATGAAAATCAATTGCTTGATGTGCCCAAATCGACTCCCATATGGGCTTGAATTGGCCTAATCAGTCCTCGAACAGTCGAAACCAAACTAGATCATTTTGTTGTTAGTTGTCTTCCTGCTTGCATAAAGCTCCCACCTTGACAAGGAGGAGACAATAAAAGAACCCAATTTCCATGATTATTGGCAACAAATGGGGCAACTAACTGGGGCCTCTAGGTTTGGCCGGTAGCCTTAACTGTCACTGATGTGCCCTCATTTTTTCGGAAAAATAAAAATTATGCAAGATTTCTAAATTATTTTGACTTGCACAATCCTTCACACTATCATTTGTTTCAAAATGCTCCTCTAGAAGCCAAAAAAGGCTTTATAATTTGCTTGGAGACAATCAAACCCATTTTCATCAAATCTAAAAGGAACGACTTTTGTCAAAAATTTTCTATCTATCCATTCGACGAAACTCTAAATTATTGCTCCCAGACAGATCATTACATCTCCTTGAACCTATCAGAAACTTAGTTTGCATTTTGGAGATGTCAAAATAGTCAATAGAATGTTGGTTCCATCAATTGAAGCTTGCGCTTTAACTTCGGTTTGGATGGGTCGGTCAACCAAGGACGGTTTATTGCAAGAAAAGCTGTGAAGAATTGCTGCATTTGCTCTACACATGCATCAGTCATACCTCGGATATTCCTGAATAATCTCTAGTCAGACTTTTTAAACAGGTTTATATTTCAAGCTTTTTGAATATTTGGTCCCACAGGGTCCCGAGTCATAAATCCTTTGATTCTAAAGTTCATTCCTTTTGGACACGTACTTTCATCCTTTGAAATCCCTCTTACGAAATCCCAAAGATGACCTCCAACATTAGAAAGCCCTAACAGTCCTGAAAAACGTTCAAGAGTCCCCAATCCACTCCAACAATCAAACCTAAACTCCGAAAGTCATCCTATGCAGTCCCACTAGTTGATTTTCTACCTCAAGGAAACCAATGATCCATAGATTTGGCTAAAACTGACCCAATGCCACCAAAAGCATTTGCTTTAATCGGAAACTTCAAATCATACTAACCAGGCACAGTGCTGGCCATAATTTTACTCGAAATGCCGAACATAAGTGACAAAACCCTAATATACCAAAAAAGCATCACTTTAGATGCGAGAAATAGCACCATTAAAAGAGAGCTGAAACTAAACATAAGTATTCGGCGATCAAAGAAAAGGGTGATTGAACCTGATTCATCCAGTGATCGACGAAAACCCGCCGCTCCACGGGCGCGCCGGCCATCGCAGTTGCAAGCCGCCGCATCATATCTCTAGCGGCGCCCCACATTCTTCCTTTACCTTCACTTTTCCGATACCTCGGTCTCCGTTCAATATACCGGGACGAAGCCGCCGGAGATCCAAAGTTCATGCATTGGGGTCTGAAAATAGAGCAGTTATTGCGTGCGGACCTGTACGGTCAGTATTATTTTCATTTTAAAAAAAAAAATTCAGTGGGATCCATTGAAATACATCGGGACATCTCACGCAGCGTGCGTGCGATGACCGATCAGGACCGTTGATCACCTGATCTATGGTCCCGATGTATTTCGGTGGGTCCCACTGAAATTTTTTTTCTTTTTTTTAATTGAAATAATTCGGACCGTAGATCACCGTGATCTACGGTCAGAATGGGAGATGCATGGTGTCCGCAAGCAGTTATTGCGTGCGGACACTGCATGCATCTCTGCATGCGGTGTCTGATCAGCGCATGTATCTCTGCATGCGGTGTCCAATTTCGGTGGGACCCACCGCATGCATCTCTACATAAGGTCTATTGGTATTTTGTGACTCAAGAGTCGTGACAATTATAATTGTAAAATATTTCATTTGTTTCATTATTTGAAGACTACATTTATTTATTTAATAGAGTATTGCTTAAACATTCTTAGCAACTTATATATCTGTGATATGAAGAAATATTATTCACGAACAGCATTAGGGTGGGCATAAGTGGATTTGAGTATTGTAGTGGTATTCACTACAACACCACTACAATAGCAATAATCCATTCCAGTGACAATTAAGGCGGTAAAAAAAACTCATTGTTCGCAAATAATTTGTGTTCGGCTCGTCGAGGAGTTCGTGTTTGATTCGTTCGATAAGCAAATGAGACGAACACAAATATTTTTTATTTTTTCTCATTCGGTTTATAAATGAACCAAACACAAACAACCATTTGTTCGATCGTAATCGTTANTGTAAAAAAAACTTATTGTTCGCAAATAATTCGTGTTCGGCTCGTCGGAGAGTTCGTGTTTGATTCGTTCGATAAGCAAATGAGACGAACACAAATATTTTTTTTATTTTTTCTCATTCGGTTTATAAATGAACCAAACACAAACAACCATTTGTTCGATCGTAATCGTTATTGTTCGAAATATAAAATAATTTAAAATAATTATATATATATAATTTATCATATTTTAAAAATAATTATATACTCTAAAAATTTATTATATTTAAGAAAATTAAATTCTATAAATTATAATATGATCTTCAAGTTCGCCTAGCTTATATTAAATTCTATAATTTTGTATTTATTTTCGAGTTTGTCTCTTAATTTTAATTTTCTTATATTTCTTTTAGATTTATTTAATTTATGAGTGAAACACAGTTTTTTGGAGTGATATCGCATATTGTCTTTATATCTGATTTTTTTATGAATGAGTTATGATATTATGGTTTTATTGTGAGTTGTGCTTCAGTTATTTTGCATATGTTTTGTGATTAAAGGTTTAAGCATTAATTTCATATAGGTTCAAGTTTTGAAAGATTTCGAACAATTCAAACAACACAAATAAATTTGTACAATTTCGAACGATTCAAACAATTCAAATAATTTGAAGAATTTGAATAATTCAAACATTTCAAACATATTTTAAACAAATCAAACCGAACACGAACACTAAATTCACAAATAATTTCAAACATGAGTATATTTCAAACACACGTAATTTCAATCGAACCAAACAAGAACAAAAGTTTTGTTCGTCGTGTTTGGTTCATTTACACCCCTAGTGACAATCCAAAAATTCAAGCTTCTTATTTCATATTAGTTGTATTAGTTGTTTACTTATTTATATTTGAATGCATTCCCATCTATATATTATAATATGAATGAGATTAACGTAAAATATTAAGCTAAAAAAATGAATAATATGTGAATGTATGACGAGATTTGTGGATCTTTGTTCAGGTAATAAACTATAAACCTTATATCACATTAGGCATCATTGTGTCATCAAAAGGTTTTAATTATCAGGTGTGTGTCTCAAAACATTTTTTAACTACATTTCAAACGCAAATTCATGATCCTTCGAACTTTGATTTCATCAAATTTATAATTAGATCGGGTGTATTGGCAATATGAACTCAATAAGTTTACAATTGGTTCAATATAGGTCCAATCAAACCCAGATGAAGTCGTTAAAGCATGATTAGAGGCTTTGGATCGTCAATTGAATGGTGAAATGCATTGGCATGTTTATAGTGTTAAATGGAGCACGCGATTTAAATCTTCACTTCCCTTCTCGTCCAACACTTCTTCGATGACTGCTTACAGAAAGAAGAAGAACTTACAAGCGGCCCCCCTAGTTCTGCTCTTCTTCAGCAATCTGGCTCTTCTTGCTTCTTCGGCAAGTTGCTCTCGATTTAGAGAGAGCAAGAGAGAGAGGTAGAGAGGAAGAGAGGTAAAGAGAATAAGTTCTTCATGTAATTGTTGGTGTGATCGACGACGATGTAATTCTCAAGTAATAAAATCCTCTGCAACTCCGTGGACGTTGGCAATATGTTGAACCACGTATATTTGTGTGTTACGCCGTTCTTTTCTAGTTTTGCTAATTCTTTAGTTCTATTTTTCCGCTTCGTCGTCGATCGTTCTATTATAAATATATTGCAATAATTGATATCAGAGATGTAGTTTCATATCTAATAAAGAACGTTTGACAAAAACGAAGTGATTGCATCAAGGATCGAGAAATTTAATGACAATGATTTTTGTTACTTGAGGATGCAGATAGAAGACTACCTCTGGGAAGAAACTTCGCATGTCGTTGCTGAGAAAGAAGCCGGAAAAGATGGATAAGGCAAAATAGAATCTATTGGATCGACAGATTAACCGGGTTATTTGACTGTCAAGATTCGTTGCCCACATCGTCATCAATGAGAGAACTACTGCATATCTCATGATGAATTTATCGGGAATGCATAAAAAGTCATCGACGAATAACAAGATACACTTGATAATAAAATTATTCAACATGAAGATGGTGGAAGGTGTGTATGTTGGTCAACACTTGAATGATTTTAATACTATCACAAATCAATTGTCATCTGTTGAAATTGAATTTGATGATGAGATACATGCACTGATGTTGTTGGCATCTTTGTCAAATTGTTGGGAAGTCCTGAGAATGGCAGTTAGCAGTTCTGCAAGTAAATACAAACTGAAATATGATGATATTCTCGATTTTATTTTGTTTGAGGAGGTGCGCAACAACGCAAGAAATATTCTGGCAAGGCCTCGGGTTCGAGTTCAACACTGATCATTGATTCCAAAGGGAGATCGTGGGATGGGAACTTAAACAGAAGAATATCAAAATCAAATTCTGGTCAGCAGACAACCTACTGGAATTGTGGCAAGACTGGGTACATAAAAAGGAATTGCAAAAATCCTTAAAAGAAGGAAAATGATAGCACAAATGTGGTAACTGAAGAAATACATGATGCACTATTGCTAGAGTTCATAGTTATGTTGATAACTGAATACTGGATTTAGGGGCTTTCTTCCATACATCTTCCCACCGTAAGTTAATGCGAAATTATGTTGCAGGTAAATTTGGGAAGGTATATTTGACTGACGGAAAAACTCTAGACGTGATGGGGATGGGAGACGTTGATATTGCACTCCCTAATAAGAGCAAATGAACTTTGCAAAAAGTCAGACACGTTCTTGAGTTGAAGAACCTTATTTTTATTAGGCAACTCAATGAGGGTGGTCATTCAGTAGTGTTCTCAGATATCACATGGAAGGTTACCAAATGAGCATTAGTACTGGCTCGGGGTAAGAAAATTGACATACTATATATGACTACAGTTTTACTCATGTGTGAACATGTGAGTCAGAGGTGCATTGTGGGGAAGCAGAAGAAGCTAAGTTTCCTGAAAGGTGGCAGATCACCAAGTGCAGAAAAACTAAATATTGTACACACAGATGTGTGGAGACATTCTCTAGTGGCATATCTTTGAGGCTCTAGTTACTGTAGAAAGGTAGGGTTTGTTTTTCTAGCAGAGGCCACAGTGCAGGGCAGTGATGGAGGTGAAGAGAAGAGTGGGTCCAGGGCACCCATTCCTATTGTTCCACAGACAGATAGTGGAGAATCGCAGAACTATGAAGAAATCTTGCAAGATGAAAATGCGAGCAAGTGAGAGTTGACAAAACTTCCACTAGAGAAAACATTCTACAACAAGTGAGTGTACCGGGTAAAGACTGAGTTTGATGACAGTAAAAAGTACAATACTAGACTTGTTTAAAAAAACTTTCAGCAGAAGCAAAATATTACCCATGCAGTGGGAGTTGTAAACAAAAACAAGATTATCCAGGAAAGAACTTGGAGGTGCAAGGCTATGTTGACGCCGATATGTTAACTAAGGGTGTTACTCTTGAGAAATAAAAGTTGTGCTCAACTTCAGTTGGTCTTCTGGTGTGAAGACATGGGCTTTGAGTTGCAGAGGTGAAGGATATCATGTTTGAAGAAAAGGGCTTCGTCGTTAGTGGAAGATATCAGTTTGAGGAAGAAGACATTGTAACTTGTGTCCCAGTATCCAAGTGGGAGATTTCTTAAGTGAAGCCTAGCGTCGATTCACGAATGGGGAAATTGCTCCCGCTGCTCATTCAATTTCGTGAATCAAAGCTTTGCCTTCCGGCCTCCAATTCGCGCCTCTTCGGTTTCGAGCCTCTCCATTTCGTGATTTAAATCTTTGGTTCCCTTCCCGTCCAACACTTCTTCAGTGACTGTTTACAGGAAGAAGAAGAACTTACGAGCGGCTCCCCTAGTTCTGCTCTTCTTCAGCGATTTGGCTCTCCTTGCTTCTTCGGCATCTCTCGATTTATAGAGAGAGAGAGGCAGAGAGAAAGAGAGGTAAAGAGAAGAAGTTCAGCAGTTGATGTAGGCAATTTGTTAATCCTCGAGTAATGAAATCCTCTGTAACTCCGTTGATGTAGGTAATTTGTTAAACCACGTAAATTTGTGTGTTCAACAGTTTTTTTTTTGTTTTGCGAATTATTGCGTTATATTTTTTTGTTTTATCGTCGATTGTTCTACTATAAATATACNTGTTGATGTAGGTAATTTGTTAAACCACGTAAATTTGTGTGTTCAACAGTTTTTTTTTGTTTTGCGAATTATTGCGTTATATTTTTTTGTTTTATCGTCGATTGTTCTACTATAAATATACCACAATATATAGTTGAATTGAGCCTCGTGACGAGATGAATCCAACTAGTATATGATCGCTCAATTCTGAGTTGATTAAGACACCCAACCCCTTAACAAAATTTATGTGATTGAGGGATCAGTATGAACCGTCTGATCATGTTAATAAGAAAGTTATGTGCCAAATGACGAGTCTCTCTAGAGAGAGAGATTTGGTCCTCTCTCTTCAATTTGAAGGGAAAGGAGCAGAAGAGAAGACAAGTGAAATTCCATAGAATTCTCTTGTGAGAAGACCCACACAAGTAACCACCCGTCTCCGTGGCCACCAACAAAAGTCGACCGTTGCCTTACGTAGCCCCTAATCACTATCAACCACCGCCTAACATCACCACCTGTCTACCGCTAACCACCGATTATTAGCAACCATTGCTTGCAACCGTTGTAACTAGAAGACGACTCTTGTTGAATTTTCTCACTTTAATTTTTTTTATTTCTAAAAACATATGTATAGTTTTGGTTGTAAGATCGTGAGTCCATTCTCTTTTTCACGAGAGAATGGCGTGCCCCTATAGCTACAAACATACAATAATTTACTTTAATTAGGCTAGTTCTCTTTTTTTTTTCCCTTTCAAGATTTTCTCCACATAAATATTACTGTGTCGCCTATTTGTTAAAACTAAGATAATAAATCACTACTTTATCGTTGTGGATTTTTCGACACAAAAAAATTTGGCGCAATTTATGATCAGACGGTTCCCACCTCCCGCCTTCTGATCCCGCCCCCGCTCTTATTGATGAGAATCGCCGCTTCTCCCTTTGTGTCGCGAAAATCGCGAACTGCTCCCGCCTTCGTCCGTTCGTGAATGACGCCAACCTTTCCCGCCTTCCTTTGACGCGAAGCGAAGCATCCCTTCGCTCCTTGCAGTTTCGTGATAAAAGGAGCGGCTCTCCTTGAGTTTTTTAGAACAATCCATTTGAGTTCTTCTTCGGCAGTATTGCTTCCTCGGGATAGAGGAAGAGAAGTGTAAACATTTGGTAACCTTCCATGTGGTATCCTCGGCAGTAGTGTTTCCTCGACAATATTGCGTGCTTGACAGAAGGAAGAAGAAAGAAGAAGAAGATTGTTTTCCCTTGACTTCTTCTTGGCGACTTGTGGCAGAAGAGAAATTGAGTTTATTTCTCGTGTAAGTTTATCTTCTTCGGTGTATCTCGGTGTAGAATTTCTTCGTTGTATCTCGGTGTAGAGAGAGAATAACAGAGAGAGAAGAAGAGAGCGCAACGAAGTGATAGATTACTCTTGTAAGTCGAGACGATCGACTGATGTAAATTCCTCGAGTAGTAAAATCCTCTGCAATTCCGTGGACGTAGGCAATTTGTCAAACCACGTAAATTTGTATGTTCCGCTGTGTGTTATTGTTTTATGGTGTCAATTTTCTCGTATTATTTTTCGCTTTCTTNAAGTAGTAAAATCCTCTGCAATTCCGTGGACGTAGGCAATTTGTCAAACCATGTAAATTTGTATGTTCCGCTGTGTGTTATTGTTTTATGGTGTCAATTTTCTCGTATTATTTTTCGCTTTCTTCAGAGATCGTTCTTCTATTTTATTTCTATATTATATATACTGCAACAACTTGCAACAATGACTTCAACTTACTTCACCCTCTCTCGATTCCATCCTCGGTGAGTAGTTCATCAAGGGCCATTGGCGAAATCTCCCGGCCTTCCTCCTGCTTCCAGTCGGCCACTCCTCTCTTACTCGAAACCATGGAGGAAGGTATTTTCATACATCTTCCTTTTTGCATGGAGCCACCTTTCCAAATTTACAAACCTGCGGCTTCATTTTACCTAAAATAAGCGTCGTACTCAGGTTAGGTTGAATACAGGTTGAATCTTACTCTAAATCCTTTTATTTATCGCAGCCTTTTAATGCTTGCTTAAGAAACTTAAGTATCTTTTAAAGGGGTATTTATACCCCACTCTTTCCCTTCATATATCTAACTGCATAATTTTGGTATTTTATTTGCCGGCCCACCCTATCGCTGTCCTGCCACGTCTGCTCCGGTCAAAACAGGAAGATTTACATACATACCAATCGATTTTGGCATGTAAAACCTCCAGTAGACCGTTCCACCTAAAAAAACAGGAAAATTTTACATAAATAAAACTGAATCTTTAAATATTCATAAATATATAAATGTATGTATGCGCGAGCGCACGCAAGCGCGCGCGCGCTCGCGCGCACACACACACACATATATATATATATATTGAAAATGATGGTCGAAGGCTATGATATGAGCCCCCGGTCACTCTCAATGTGTCTAACTATTTGATCCTATGTTGCAAGGCGGATGCGTTAAAGCGAGCTCGAACATGTGACCCCAATGGACTCATGATTGACAACGCAGCCGTCAACCAAAGAGTAACAACTAGTGGCACACACACACTCACACGTACATACATACATACATGCTACACTTTGGGTTTGCAAATATTTTATAACTAAATCTGTGGGAGAATTCTAAATGAAAATTTACTTGTTGCAACTGTCGCCATAATAATAATAAAAAAAAATTAATATGCATATTCAAAATGACATGCATAGACCTCGAGACAATCCTGAGGTCATAATAAGGGGACTGGAAAGCTATTCATTTTTCTTTTTAAAGCAAGATTAATAGTATGGTTTATAAATTTTATTCATTTTATCTTCTATAAATATGAGAGCTATGACATGTATTAGAGGGCTTTTGGTTCTCCTTCACCGTAACCTTTATTTTTGTGGAATAATGTAGGACCAAGAGTCTAGGAGTACCCCATTTGTCCCCGAGATGGCAAGTCCTCTTCTTTTCCTCCTCTATTTCTCTCTATTTCTCTCCCTCTCTCCATCTTTATTTATCTATCTCAACATTTTGTACCATATGCAGGGTTTATCAGATATATTTGAATTCAATACTAAAAGTTTCAAAACAAAACAAAACAAATAAGATGCAATAAATTTTAATCCACTTCAAAACATAAAAAGCAATAGAAAAAAAAAAACATTTATGAAATATTTTTTTTTGTTTTTCAAACCTATTAAATTCACAAATCATATTTAATATTCGTTTTTTTAATAATATTTTTAAGTTATTTATAAATTTAAGAGTTTTGCGTGCAAATATAAAATTATAAAGATAAAATATACAGGAATTATGCGCCATATGCGTAAATCTTGATTCTCAGACATTCTATAATATAGCAAATAGATAAATCAGTCATAGATGTTATTAAAAGGAAATTACAATAACATTTACTCCATAATAACCATGACAATATAAATAATTTGTCATCAAATTTTAATTTTTACATATTTAGACCGCATTCATCTTCAATTTAAGGACCCGTTTGGGGCAGCTTATTTGGTACAGTGATGTTTTGAAAACACGTCTGCCCTGTTTGGGTAAACTGTGTTTTGACAGTTTATGAGTTTTCAAAACACTGAAAACAATTTTTTCACACCGCAACTACATAGATGCGGTGGTAGTTTTCTGACAACGATCTAATTTTTCTAAAAAAATAAAAATTTATAACACGTGCTATGTATGTAAATGCCCAAAAATAAAACATCTAAAAATTTATTTAATTATTACCTTTTTAAAATCTATTCCAATCATTCAAAATTGAATGCCATATTTGTAATTTTCAAATATAAGGAAACTTAAAATGAAATTTTATAACCCATAAAAAAAGATTACCTTTTTCCGCTCTCAACATTTATTATTNATTGAAAATGGTGGCCGAAGGCTGTGATATGAGCTCCCGGTCACTCTCAATGTGTCTAACTATTTGATCCTATGTTGCAAGGCGGATGCGCTAAAGCGAGCTCGAACATGTGACCCCAGGGGACTCACGATTGACAACTCAGCCGTCAACCAAAAAGTAACGACTAGTGGCACGCACACACACGAACATACATACATGCTACACTTTGGGTTTGCAAAGATTTTATAACTAAATCTGTAAGATAATTTCAAATGAAAATTAACTTAATATGCGTATTTAAAATGGTATGCACAGACCTCGAGACAATCCTGAGGTCATAATAAGGGGGACTGGAATGCTACTCATTTTTTCTTTTTAAAGCAAGATTAATAGTATGGTTTATAAATTTTATTCATTTTATCTGCTATAAATATGAGAGCTATGACATGTATTAGAGGGTTTTTGGTTCTCCTTCACTGTAACCTTTATTTTTTGTGGAATAAGGTAGGGCCAAGAGTCTAGGAGTACCCCATTTGTCCCCGAGATGACAAGTCCTCTTCTTTTCCCCCTCTATTTCTCTCTATTTCTCTCCCTCTCTCCATCTTTATTTCTCTATCTCAACATTTTGTCTCGTATGCAGAGTTTACGGGCCATATTTGAATTCAATACTAAAAGTTTCAAAACAAAATAAATAAGATGCAATGAATTTCAATCCACTACAAAACATAAAAAGCAATAGCCATATTTAGACCTCGACAATATAAATAATTTGTCATCAAATTTTAATGTTTACATATTTAGACGGCATTCATCTTGCAACTTTCTATGTATGAAATTACAATAATATTGAATGCCATATTTGTAATTTTCAAATAGAAGGAAACTTAAAATGAAATTTTATAACCCATAAAAAAAGATTACCTTTTTCCGCTCTCAACATTTATTATTAATTGCATCCTTTATTTACAAAACCTTAAGCATGTGGGCCCCATTTTTTTATTTTTTATTTACTTTACCACTCCATTTTAATATATTTATATATCGCCGATTAAGTAGAAGTCGTAACAAGGAATCGGCAGGTGCTTCTTTATTGTTTCTGATCTCTTAAATCTGCCTGTTAAGGGATTCTATTACTGAATTCCAATGAAGGTGAAGATCAGATTGAAAAGGGATTCTAGTTTATGTGAGATTTAAGTTGGTTTCTGCAACTTAAGATTTAACTCAATCTGGTTTTAACTTAATGATCAAATATGTTCAAATAAAATGTTGCATGGATCATGCTGGATTTTAAACGAGTTTTGCAAACATGTAAATTCTTCATGGTAGTGTGTGTTTTGTGACATNGTGGATCATGCTGGATTTTAAACGAGTTTTGCAAACATGTAAATTCTTCATGGTAGTGTGTGTTTTGTGACATTATTGCCCTTGAAATTTACATAGATACCCATCATTTCTTTTTAATTGGTGGTATATAGCATCCAAAAACTTAATATTACATGCATGACACTAACATCTTCCCAATATATCATCTACGTCTCAATGCTAAAATTTGCTCTTCGAAGCAACGAGATTATGACGTACAGAAACGGAACCTCTGAAACTCTCATCTTTCCACCCTGCTCCTTCGATTGACTGCATCAATCACAACCATGGGATCATAGCATACAAAGTCATTCGAGACTTCATCATTATCCTCCTTCTGCCTCGGAGCTCCTTCGATCCACCACCGTAGCAACTGCCGTTAGGGGTGTAAACGAGTTGGATCGTTTGTAAAATTGTGAGCTAGAACCTGAGCTGAGTTTGAGCTCGGCTTGTAGTGGCAGGAACTGGCTTGCGAGCTGCCTTGCAAGCTCTAACTAAAAATTCAATTTTACATGAGCTCACTGGAGAATATGTTAGTGGGCAGAGGAGTAGAAGAATGCAACAATAACTCAAATCTACGAACTTTCATCCCAATAATAGGTTTTAACGCGGGGGGATGCGATAAATTGGTACTAATTTAAGAAGTATGCATGTAATATTAAAGTTAGGAGATATAAAAATTAATAATAATTATATGGTATAATATACATGTAAATTTTCACCATAAATTTTTTTAAATTAATTATTTAATTGAGTAGTAACTTAAGATATATTAGTCATTTATTAAATTTAAAAAAATTTAATTAGAGTTTATTTTTAAAGTATAATATATTTATTATTACTTATTAATTAAATAATTATGTATACATTTATTTAGTTATACTTAAATTGCCAAGTTTTTTATTACTTACTAATTATTAATCAGTGAAATTAATAAAAAACTTGCCTACTTCTCCCGCCCAAAACCATCGTCTTCGTGATCGGAACCCTCGCGATCACAACTAGCTGGGAAGGGGTGGCGGCGTCCAAAGTCCTCCGAAATTCCCATGTCTCTCCTCCTTCCTCTCCGCTCGCTCCTACCCGAAACCATTAAGGAAGGTAACCTTACTCTCTCTCCCCCTTCCTCTCACCGCCTTCGCGCTCTTCAGCTTCTCTAAATTCCGTAAATCCGTCTTCCAGNGCTCCGCTCGCTCCTACCCGAAACCATTAAGGAAGGTAACCTTGCTCTCTCTCCCCCTTCCTCTCACCGCCTTCGCGCTCTTCAGCTTCTCTAAATTCCGTAAATCCGTCTTCCAGCGGGATTTCATGGATTTTGGGCAAGTTGGAAGAAACTCGAGATTTAAGAAACTGTAGGATTTAATGATGTCATTTATAGTGTTCGGCAAGATTTTTGTTAAATCATGCTCCCAAACAATTCCTCAGAAACATTACTGGTTAAGTGTTCAATTGAATGACACAGGAAGGTTGGAGTAATGATTTATTTGCATGAAAGCTGCATATTAGATGCATGGGTGTTTTGAATAGTTTTCTTTTTCTTTTTATATTATGATAAACTTATTTATAGAGCAGATGTGATGAAAGTTTAGTCTCCGAATTTTGATTAGTTAAAATTTATAGAACTTCAATTGATCTTCATTTACAAGTTTTGACTAAATGTTCTTTCATGCCTGTGCACATATTTGATAATGATGTTCTAGCGAGACTATTAGCTAGTATTGATGGAATTTAATATAATCAGAACCGTTTTAATTGTAGTAATCTAATAGTTGATTATTTTTGGAAGCTAATAATAGAATTATATGCATAAAATTTTTAGAACTGTCAATACTGGCCTCAAATTCAGATGAAAAGGATTGAGGATATTTTTAAGATCGCTGGTTTGTGCGCCCATTAAAAAAAAATATCCCTCTGCCTATCATTAGAGATGGAATTTATGGAGCCAATGACATGCGAAGAAGAAGAGAGTTTTGAATGACTTGTGAATTCAAGTAAATTTATCCATTGCCAAAATTTATTAAATTTGAGATTTAAGGTAAAACAAAGAAAAAATAAGATTCAAGATTCTATTAGATTTAAAGTTGTAAATTTTGTTGTTTGGCGGGATTTTGTTTAAGTCCGGCTATCAAGCACCCCCTTAAGTCAAATGAGATGTAGGATTTCATTCAACTAAAATTGATTACATATATAAAGCTAAATTTGATAATTTTTGAAGCAGTTAAATTTGAAAAATCATTTGGCCCGACAAATAATAAATCTGAGTTAATTTGGATGAATTTTTTGACCATTTTTTAGGATAAAGTTTTTCGTTTAAATATAATTTTAATATTAATTATTGATAATTAAACTACTATAAAAACATTATAATTATTTTTTAATCAGTAAATTATTATTTAACTTAAAATAGTAACTTTTACGTAATCATGAAATCACAAATAATACATTTTTTAATCAATATATTAATTAATTTACATGTATTATTAAGATTAATTTTAATTTTAATTAATATGTAGTCTATTATCATTTTTAATTTTATTAACCATTGATGTCCATCTGGAAATTCTAGTAAATCACACTATTTGATAAAATAATTTTAATTAACTGTTAATTAATAATTTATTAAATTGTTGACATGTAATAATTTTATTAAATTAAATTTTATCATAAATACTAATTTTAATTATTTATAAATAATATTTTGATTATTTTTTGTTAATTATAATTTAACTCTTACTATATCACCTTCTTTCCTACTCAAATTTAACTAAGAAAAAATCTTATTTAAGAATTGTATAATAATCTATAAATTTAATTAATATAAACTTTTTTTAATAAATAAAATCACAAATTGTAATAATTTACTTAAATTTTTTTTATTAGTTATTGCTAATTCTTAAAATTAACTAAAAAATTACAATTATACAATAAAGGTTGAAACTTGCATATTCTTCCCAATGATGTCCTACTGAAGGCGTCCAAAATTTCATCCTCTATCTAACCATTTCACTTTAACTAGCGGTGTAAAAATTGACCCGATACATCAATTTAACTTGAACCCAATTTGAAAAAATTTGGTTCGGGTTGTCTCGATTAATTTTTGGGTCTATTTAGGGTAAAAAACCCCAAAACTTTTAATTTTTTAAATTTAGATTTATGCTGATTTGCCAACTTGAATTTGACTCACTGAATCTTGAAATTACTTATATATATCAATTTTCTTAAAAATAGAAAGTTTATTGATTTTTTACGATTAAAGAATATTCCAAATATGTGTAATATTCAATAAGTTTAACTTCTATGACCTTCTTGTCTAACTCTCGCCTATTAGTTTGAGTTCAAATTTGAAAGAAATTGATTATGATTTGCTTGTTGACTTGGTGTTTTTCTTATATGCATTAATGCTTCAATTTATTACGTGGAACTCCAATGAAAAAAGACAATGTGGATAATGATCATTCAATAAAAGAAGTTGCGTCATTACTATTCAACCCTTGATGAATTCTGGCTAAGCCTTTTAAACTTGAATCTTTCTTTCGTTTACTTCAATGTCGAGTCTTACTTTTAAAATATTGGTTAAATTATTAATTGGTCTTTTTGCACTTTTTTCGAGTTATTTTTTTTGTCTAAGTTGAAATATTGTTTGTTTTATTATTAAAATTAGTTATTTCACCATTATATTTAAACCTNGTCTAAGTTGAAATATTGTTTGTTTTATTATTAAAATTAGTTATTTCACCATTATATTTAAACCTCAATATTTTTTGTTCCTTGATTGATTATTTCTTATGATAGGAGATGGTTGAGGAGTACTTGAAAGAGATCATCAACCATAGCGCAAAAAAGCTATAGAGGTAGTATTTTTCACTTTTCTTATGTATGATTTATGATGTTTGCTAACATTAGATCTCTTATTAATATAGAAATAATAAATGCACAAATCATTCATTTGTACACAGACATACACATGTAAGCATATACTTACATATGTATATCCTTGCTAACACAATTTTTAGATAATGTTATTTCCTCATTGGACTTGACAACGCAGTTGTTGATAGGTTCTCTGGGGTGGTTGACAACCCATGTTGAAGATTTTCATAGCTTAATTACATCAGATGGAAGTGATTGTGATGAACTATAATCTTTTTGAAACCTTTTTTTTTAATGTAATTGTTAGTATTTATTTTCATCTTTGTTTACACAAAAATAAAAATTTGCACCTGTAAAAGAGAAGCATAAAATTTAGTGTTTCTAAGACGAGAATGCTTGGATGATGTGTGACTTTACACTTAGAGGCGAAATGTTAAGCATATTTGTTCGTGAAAGGGTTATAGTAGCTCTAGTGGCAGACAAGATTAGAGAGGTCACCTTAGAGGGTTTGGTCACACTAAATGTCGAATATCTGATGACCTAGTTAGAGTAGATGCTTTAGATTTGGCTCATGCTAAGAAGAGTAGAGATAAATTTGGAAAGACTTGGGCATGTTTTATAAAAATATTCTTAATTTCTTAGAATTAAATGAAAATATGACACTTAATTGTATACCATGGAGAAAAAAAGATTCATGCAGCCGACCCCACTTAATGGGATAAAGGCTTGTTATTTGTTGATCTATCTCATCAGTTATTTGATGGAAGTAAAATCATGTTTGTGTTTTGCTTGTTAAATAAATAAGCTTGTAAAAACAATCTAAATTAGAGCTAATTATCATGGTGAACAAAAATGAGTTTTTTTTTTCACTTCCTACTTGTGGGGGAAGTGATTATGTGGATATTCTTTCTATGAGCTAATTACCATTGTGAGTTGAGTCGTTATTCATGGTTTTCAACATTTTTTTAGGTAAAATGCAGTTTTGTGCTGTGGTACGCAATCAAGTTTTTTTAGGAAGGTTATATAAGCGGATTTGCTTTATAGTGTTTTTTTAGCAGGTGTTTGTTGACTATTTCTCTTCTATTTTTCATCTTGTTCTCTGTTGAGTATCCAACTCTACTAAGAATGCATTATTGTATATTTTTATTAAAATAAAAATTACTTACTACAATGAATTTATTTTTTCTATTGATTTTGCTCATGTACTTTGCCATTTTAATACTTTAGTCTCGAAATTGTTGGCATGAATCAAGATAATTTTGTTTTTAGAAAATATTAAATATCAGTTAATTGATGCTCCAACTTTTTATTTTAGCATTAACTCTATACATAGATTTGCTGAAACTTTCTATTAAGTTGCCTCTTGAAAGAGTCATGTCTATCTAATGTTGTAGTTATCTCTTGTCTCTGAAATTAAGGTAACAATATTATAATTAAAATTGAATTGCGTATGTTTGTTGCATTTTTCTTTTGTTAGTTTATTATTGCTAGTTATTGGTGCACAATTTGCATCAATTTGCTAATGCATGATAGGCAGGTTTTATGGAACATTATCAACGTTTATTTCTACTAATTTTTGCCTATTGCTTTTCAACCATTCTTTTTTTGGCCTTTTTTTCACTCTCATGGCTGCGGCGCAAGGTAAAACATTTATATTATAATTTATCACACCAATATGCTTGGTAGGCATATTTTTATTTATTCATTATTAATAAAATCATGTAAAGTTCGTTGATGGTATTGATTTTTTTTCATATCTTAAACCTTGTTTGTTATATATGTTTGTACAACACACATTTGGATCCTTTGAGCGAACTCTCTCTTTGCAATGCAGTGGAGAGAAGATCATGGCGCGCTTTGATTTTGCTTCTCACATGTATATAAGCTTACCTGCGGTAATCATTCCTCCCCATAAATATATAATTTTTGTCTCCTTACAAAGCTATTTATATATTGAAAAGTTATTTATCATATATATACAATTCCCAAAATAATAATTTTTGCTTGAATGTTTTTTTCTTATACTCAATTATCTTTTCAGGTTATAATAGTTATTGGTATTGTCATTATTTCTACATCGGTTCTCTTAACTCAACATACCGAAGTTCTCTCAGAGCGTGATTTTAGCATTACTCAGCTAATGTTAACAGACCATCTTAAAGAGCGAGCTGTTCACTTTTTTCAAGTAAATCTCTCAATTCACAAGGTTGCCAGAGTTATTGGCTCTGTTCTTGATAAGACTTCACTTTCATCTACTACTATTGACAAAAATGTAAACTTTCAGCTAATGCATTTATCTTAAACAGGTATTGCTGCTTTGAAAGATAAACTAATGAAGCTTTTTTCAACTTTCAGGTTGCCTCATCTTTGTTCATGGCATTGAGAATAACTCAAATGGCATCACAAATTTCTTTTGTTAGGTTCAATGAAATTATCTTCTCTTATTTATTTGAAAGAAACCAAACTCGGGTTGTATTCTCTAATTTGGACAATTCTACAGAGCATAGATGGTACACTCAAAAGGTTGATAATCACACAGGAGAACGATATGGTGCTGTACGTTTAGTTCCACCTATTCGTCCGAATGACTCATTATGGTTTTCTGATGCTTTGAAGGGTGTGAGCCGAAGTCCATCGTATGGACATGGATGGGGACATGATAGAGATAATATGTTTTTCTTTACTGCTCCAGTGGATAAATTTACTGTGATTTCTGTTGGCATTAAAGTAAAAGATTTTATTCATTATTTATTTTCCACAAAGCTACATGATGCGCATGCTTTTGTATTGACAAGAGATAGTTTGTATTTTTTTGACGGTAATAATGCAAAAACCCTAAAGGTGATAAATGTGAGTGTCGGCTTGCCCAGGAATGAAATGATTGGTGATTCTTGTAATGGAATTATTAATGCACAATTGTTTTCTCGTTCATCAATCACAAAACAGTTGATGAAAAAGAGCAAAAAAGTTATGCTTAGGTGTGCTTCCATCCATCTTTCTGAAATCATAATGGTATGTTATTAAATATTAAACATGATATTTGGCAGTGCAAAATCTTTGTCCTTTTTTCTTTCAAAAGGTTCTTGCTTTTTTTTGGGGCATTTACATACACAGTAAACAATTCTTATGTACTTACATATCTCACACCTAAACTTCAATTTTTTAAATGCATAACACTCAAATCATTAATATCACACAAAAAATTGCACTACTGCCACTTTTAAAACGTGAAATACACCTTTTCATGCATAGGTTTGAAGCAACAAAAGGCTGTGTATGTAAATATGTAAGTTTGTGTGAAATATGTAAAAACATAGCATTGTGTGCTAGCTATGCATGCAATTTTCCTTTTTTATGCATATTTTCTATAACTTATGGTTATTGAGTACGACTGTTTCATCTTACAGGTTATAATAATTGCATTTCCTGCGAAGGATTTTATGCTTTCTTTGCAAAAAGTGAAAGTTACGATGGCCTTATTATTGTCTTTTTTTATTCTAATTGCAATTATCGGCAGTTGTATATCTTCGAAGCTTTTTATGAGATTACAAAGACAAAAGACATACGCACTTGCTAATCTTATTAAGCAGAAGGAGGCGACTCAACAAGCTGAAAGAAAAAGTATGAACAAAAGTATAGCTTTTGCAAGTGCTAGTCATGATGTGAGGGCTTCTCTGGCTGGCATTACGGGATTAATTAAAATTTGCTTCGATGAAGTTCCTGCTGATTCTGATGTGGCTAGAAACTTAGCACAAATGGATTGTTGTGCATCAAAACTATTGGGTGAGCTCTTATAATATTTCATTATTTAATTTGTTGAATTTGCTTTCTAGACTTTGCTCTTCGTCATGATCTTTTAACTTCATGTAAATGAAAAAAAAAAAGTAAGATTTTGCTATTTCAATGGCTTTTTGGTTTCATTGAATGTTCTGTGATCATCTTTTTTTTATATATAGATTATTTGATGTTCTTTACGAGTTTCAGGTATTTTGAATTCTGTTCTTGATATAAGCAAAGTGGAAGCAGGAAAAATGCAACTTGAAGAAGTGGAATTTAATATTGCTCAGGCTATTGAAGAATCTGTTGATATTTTCTATGTCGTTGGACTTGCCAAAGGTCTTGAGGTAATATGGGATCCTTGTGATTTCTCAGTTTTGATGTCTTCAAATGTCAGAGGTGATTGCCGACGATTCAAACAAGTTTTGGATAACCTTCTTAGCAATGCCGTAAAGTTTACATCTGAGGGTCATGTTATTGTGCGTGCTTGGGCTAGGAAGGCCAGTCCAAAAAATACCGAGCTCACTTCAATCCAAGAGAGCCATTTTTCTACCATACCATCCTTTTTGTCAAGATGTTGCTGTAATATTGGAAGTGTTTATTCAGATAAAAAACCGCCTGATTCTATTTATCACGGCGAAGGTGACATGGAGTTTATTTTTGAAGTAGATGATAGTGGCATTGGGATCCCAAAAGACAAAAGAGCTTCTATTTTTGAAAACTATGTTCAAGTAAAAGACTCAAACGTAGGATACGAAGGCACTGGCCTGGGTCTTGG
>JXCR01124900.1:0-11191 GCA_002079205.1 Phalaenopsis hybrid cultivar
AAATACAACTCCAACCACAATTCAAAGAACATCTGATTGATTTCTCAAAGACAACTTAAACGGCCTTTATTGAATCAATGTCAAAGTAAACAATAACTACTACAAACAAAGCTACGAATTTGCGGCCCCTTCAGCTGTGGTTTCCGTAGAGATAGCAAATCTTTATAGGAACTTGAAAGATTATAATTTCAATAGCACTTTAAATAGTAGGTTACTCTCTAACACTTGCCTTTAGTCAGTGGATGATACTTCAAGAGGTAATATGCCTCGTGATGTTTTGGAGACAAAGACTTGTTCTTAGAAGCTCAAATGCCACACTTTCTAAAACTGGGTCCAAATCCTAAAAAAATGTAACAAAATAAGTGTCAGCATCAAACAAAACAAAAGTCAACATTAAAACAAAATTCTTCACCTCATAAATTTTTTTATAAATTTATGCATAGACATTTCGATAAAATTTAGCACTGCATAAACTTCTACAGATATTTTCCTCACTTTTTACATTAATTCTCTACTCGCACAATGCTTTTAGGATCAGTACCTAAATTTTGATTCCCATCTTTTGAGATAGGTGTGAGACCCCTTTAAATTGAGTAAGACATCCTGTTCTCATCCTTTCAAAAGTGGTGTGAGACCCCCTTAAATGGATTAAGGCTTTTGATTCTTATCTTTCTGATACCTAAGTTCCAATTCCCATCCTGGGATCAGTACTTAAAGTCTGATTCCCATCCCTTGAGATAGGTGTGAGACACCTTATAATGGAGTAAATCATCCTATCCTCATCCTTTCAAGATCAATCTGAGACCCCTTATATGGGTTAAAGCTTCCGATTTTCATCTTTCTGGGGTTGGTACCAAAATTCTAATTTACATCCTAGGATAAATATCTAAATTATGATTCCCATCCCTTGAGATTGGTGTGAGACCCCCTTAAATGGAGTAAGGCATCCTATTATCATCCTTTCAAGATCGGTGTAAGACCCCCTTAAATGGGTTAAGGCTTCTGATGCTCAAATTTCCGGAGTTGGTACCTAAATTTCAATTCTCATCTTGGGATCAGTACCTAAATTCTGATTCTCATCTCTTGAGATATGTGTGAAACTCTCTTAAATGGAGTAAGGCATCTGATACACCAAAATAATATGTTGTTTAAAGTATACATTTTATGATTATTTTTGGTGATATTACACTTTAAAGATGGGTATGTTCAAATTTTTGTTACAGTATATCAATTTTAGGCATTTTGGAGCAAAAGTAGCAAAAAAGACAAAACTTAGAGCCAAAATAGTGAATTTTATAAATTCTGGCACTCGGTTCACTAAATTGGTGCCAGAAGTGCCACTTCACAAAGAGCTGGTGCTAGAAGAACCAGATTTTGCTCATGAAACACCAAAACCTAGAACAACACATTCTTAAGCAATTTAGCGCTTGATGCACCAGAACCAGCGCTAGATGCACCAAAGACAACTTTTTGCAAATTAAGGCAGTTTGGGACAAATTTTGTTGCGAATTACAAAAGGGGCACTTGTTCTAAACACTCCTGGGAAAGATTCAATAAATATAGACACTTTGGAAGGCCATCTTATAAAAGGGTATGTCTCTTGGATCAAGGGACATGTCTTTTAAATTCAAAATGGTTGATTTTTGGATAGAACTTTGGAGGGAATTTTGAATTCTTTTTGGAGGGCGGAAACTTTCAGAAAAAGAGAGGTTTTCGAGTGTTTGAGTGGCATGTAAGGGGGGCAGCAAGAGAGTTTTAGAGAGAGAGAAAGTTAAGGGCTTGCAAATTTTTTTCAAGAATTGTAAGAGGAGTGGAAAGGTGAGAGTATTCTTCATCATTACACTTCTAAGAGAAAATTGTGAGTGCTTCTAGAGAGAAAAAGACTTGAAGAGAAATTTTAGGGATTTGATTGGCAAGGATTGTGAGATAAGTTGTTTCTTTACTTTTTTTTCTATTGCAAAGTTGTATTTCTTTCATATGAAATCCATGTTTTGTCGTATCCTTCTCATGAATTCGAAGTAGTCTTCTTTATCCTTCTCCCTACTTTGAGATATGGTTTTGTGAAGAATTGAAATTTTTATACAGTTTTAAATGTCAATAATTTGTGATGATTTGAACTCCAATTTTCATTTACTTTTCGATCTCGCCAATTAAAATGTTAAAATGTGTTGATAAACATATGTTCTGAGAGGGCTATGATTTCTACAACATGGTGAGAATCACATTTTATTTCATGGAAGAGAATGTCATCCATGGAGTTGAGTGCAAATAAATAGGGAAATATACTTTGTTGGATGCAAAATTGGAGATTTTAAAGCGACAGATTAAAATCCTCTATTTGGTACAGTTGTATGGAAACTGATGCGAGATTGTTAGCCCTCAAGTGAGGGAGTAGTGGGAGCTCTATAGTGGCATTTGGTATCCTTCCGGCCTAACCATTGAATATGAGACCAAACTCTAAATTAGTCAATGTTCTTTATCCACTCGGAAGAGGGTAAAAAATATGATTGCTCTTAATTGGCACAAAACAATATATATATATATATATCAAATAATTTTAGTTTCTTCAATCGATATACGCTTTATAAAGGGGAAGGATGCTTTCTTAGATTTTAACTCTTAGTCACAAAAACTCTGTTAAGTTTCCGTAAATGTTACTTTTGAATGTTTAGTAATTAGTTTAATTAACTTTGTCTTTTTATTGTATTTTGTTTAACATTCATTCTATTACTTTATATTCGAATTTATCACTTCAGTTTTGTAGTTTAAAATTGTAGTTTACATTATAATATTAAGAATTTACTTATAGGCATTTCCAACTTCCCCGTCTGGTCGATATCTAGGACTCCATTAGTGTCATTTATTACTTGAGTGATACACATACTTGCGTTATTTTTAGGAGATTTGACAGCCTAAAGATTTTTAAAAGATAAAACTATCTTCATTAAAGTTATTTTTGTTGGGATTAATTTGTATATTTACTATTGTATCTATCGTGTGTATTTTGTAATATTAAAAAATATTTACAAAATTAACACACTAAATCCACCGCATGTTTTTGACGTCGTCATCGGGGAAGTAACGAAAATAGTAGTAAGTTATTTTATAATTTAAATTATTTTTATTTTAAACTATAAAAACCTATTTTTATTTTAGTTTGAATATTTTCATATTTTAGTGTGTTCGCTTATTTTAATTACTTATTGTGTTTGTTTATGTGTAGTGTAAAATCTGAAGATTTAGTGTCTTACGATTCTGAGTTAGCAAGAGCAACTAGAAAAAATTGAAGACAATAAAAAGAGAAAGATCATATTAGGAAATTTGCTTGAAATTTGAGTAATGCTGGAAAGGAAAATGAACATCATCAGAGACCTTTAAGAGATTATGTCNCAGTGTAAAATTTGAAGATTTAGTGTCTTACGATTCTGAGTTAGAAAGAGCTACTAGAAAAAATTGAAGACAATAAAAAGAGAAAGATCATATTAGCAAATTTGCTTGAAATTTGAGTAATGCTGGAAAGGAAAATGAACATCATCAGAGACCTTTAAGAGATTATGTCAATCATACAACAGGTGAAATTCATTTGAGTATACAAAACCCTGCTGTAGCTGCCAATTCATTTGAGTTTAAACCTATTATTATCCAACTGCTAGAAAACAATCAGTTTGGAGGAACACCATTGAAGATCCTAATTTATACCTTGCTAGTTTTGTAGAATTGCGTGCTACTTTTAAATATGATGAAATGTCGAATGATGTCGTTAGACTTGACTTTTTCCTTTTTCACTAAGGGATAAAGCTAAGATGTGGTTAAACTCGTTAGTACTTGGATGTATCAGAACTTGATGAGACAAATCACAAAAAATTTTAATCTAAATATTTCCCACTTTCAAAAACTTCTAAGATTAGAAACTATATTACATCTTTTTGTCAGTTTGAAGGGGAATCAATTTATAAAGCCGTAAAAATATTTAATGATCTCCTTAGGAAGTATCCACCCCATGTGTTGCCATATTGGTTAATAATTAAAACTTTTTATAATGGATTGGTTGGATCTCTTAGATCAATAATTGATGTTGTTGCTGGTGGATCATTGATGTCAAAACCATTTGATGAAGCATATTCTTTAATTAAAGAGTTTGCTACTAATAATTTTCAATGGCACTTTGAAAGGGTAAATCCAAAAAAAGTAGCTAGTATTTATGATTCTGATGCAATATCAATGTTAGCTGCCCAAATAGCTGTTATATTAAAGAAGATAGATCAATATGGAATGAATTATTCTCAGACAACACCTGAGCTTCGGATAAACTCATTGGTACAAATGATAGAATCTCAATCTTCTCATGAGACCTTAAATGCAATAAATAATTGTTTTAATAATCCGTATGCCAATTAATATAATCCTGGTTGGAAGAATCATCCAAATTTTAGTTGGAGTAACAATAACTCTAGTGTTACAAATGCGCAATGGGGAAACAACACTGCAAACCCATTTGGAAACTCTAACAATCAAGGAAATCCAACTTATAAACCTTNGTATACTTGCGTTATTTTTAGGAGATTTGACAGTTTAAAGATTTTTAAAAGATAAAACTATCTTCATTAAAGTTATTTTTGTTGGGATTAATTTGTATATTTACTATTGTATCTATCGTGTGTATTTTGTAATATTAAAAAATATTTACAAAATTAACACACTAAATCCACCCGCATGAAGTTTTTGACGCCGTCATCGGGGAAGTAACGAAAATAGTAGTAAGTTATTTTATAATTTAAATTATTTTTATTTTAAACTATAAAAACCTATTTTTATTTTAGTTTGAATATTTTCATATTTTAGTGTGTTCGCTTATTTTAATTACTTATTGTGTTTGTTTATGTGTAGTGTAAAATCTGAAGATTTAGTGTCTTACGATTCTGAGTTAGAAAGAGCTACTAGAAAAAATTGAAGACAATAAAAAGAGAAAGATCATATTAGCAAATTTGCTTGAAATTTGAGTAATGCTGGAAAGGAAAATGAACATCATCAGAGACCTTTAAGAGATTATGTTAATCATACAACAGGTGAAATTCATTTGAGTATACAAAACCTTGTTGTAGCTGCCAATTCATTTGAGCTTAAACCTACTATTATCCAACTGGTAGAAAATAATCAGTTTGGAGGAACACCACTGAAGATCCTAATTTATACCTTGCTAGTTTTGTAGAATTGCGTGCTACTTTTAAATATGATGGAAAGTCGAATGATGTCGTTAGACTTGACTTTTTCCTTTTTCACTAAGGGATAAAGCTAAGATGTGGTTAAACTCATTAGTACTTGGATGTATCAGAACTTGATGAGAAAAATCACAAAAAATTTTAATCTAAATATTTCCCACTTTCAAAAACTTCTAAGATTAGAAGCTATATTACATCTTTTAGTCAGTTTGAAGGGGAATCAATTTATAAAGCCTTAAAAATATTTAAAGATCTCTATAGGAAGTATCCACCCCATGTGTTGCCATATTGGTTAATAATTAAAACTTTTTATAATGGATTGGTTGGAGCTCTTAGATCAATAATTGATGTTGTTGCTGGTGGATCATTGATGTCAAAACCATTTGATGAAGCATATTCTTTAATTAAAGAGCTTGCTACTAATAATTTTCAATAGCACTTTGAAAGGGCAAATCCAAAAAAAGTAGCTAGTATTCATGATTCTGATGCAATATCTATGTTAGCTGCCCAAATAGCTGTTATATTAAAGAAGATAGATCAATATGGAATGAATTTTTCTCAGACAACACTTGAGCTTCGGATAAACTCATTGGTACAAATGATAGAATCTCAATCTTCTCATGAGACCTTAAATGCAATAAATAATTGTTTTAATAATCCATATGCCAATTAATATAATCCTAGTTAGAAGAATCATCCAAATTTTAGTTGGAGTAACAATAACTCTAGTGTTACAAATCCGCAATGGGGAAACAACACTGCAAACCCATTTGGAAACTCTAACAATCAAGGAAATCCAACTTATAAACCTTNCAGGAATTGTTAATGGAACTTAACAGAAAATGTAGAGGCAGCAATCTCATTCTGAAATTAGATATCCAGAAAGCCTATGATACTATCAATTGGAATTTTATCTTGGACACTCTAAATGATAGGGGTTTCTCTGGGGCCTTTATAAATTTGGTAAGAAGGTGGCTTTGTATTAACAATCATTCTATCTTAATCAATGGTAAAAGTCATGGGTTCTTCACTACCTCTAGGGGAATTAAACAAGGAGATCCATTGTCTCCTACAATCTTCATTCTTGCTATGGCTTATCTTTTTAGGCTTCTAAATCAAATGTTTTCCTCTTCTCCTCACTTGACATATCAACATAGATCCGACATTGGGGTAGTCATTTGTCATATGCTGATGATATTATTATTTTCTCCAAGGCTACCAATACTGTTGTGAAAGCTCTTTACCAAGGACTTACTCACTTCCAAATCACCTCTGGTCTGCATCTTAATAAAAAAAAATGTCACTTCTTTACTAGCTCAAACACTCTTCCACAGATTAAGCAATGGATTGCTTAGCATACCAGTTTCAGCAAGGC
This sequence comes from Phalaenopsis hybrid cultivar, assembly GCA_002079205.1. Lineage (NCBI taxonomy): Eukaryota > Viridiplantae > Streptophyta > Magnoliopsida > Asparagales > Orchidaceae > Phalaenopsis > Phalaenopsis hybrid cultivar. Next base: position 6,595 of record JXCR01124900.1, read on the forward strand.
TTCTCTACCAATCAACTTTCTTGGTGTCCAATTAATCAAAGGGAGACCCAAGCAAACTCAATCCAATGGGGTTATTGACCAAATTAAAAAATAGTTGCAATGTTGGACTAATTACTTCCTCTCTAATGGAGGCAGAATCACCCTCCTTAAAAGTATCCTAACTTCCATTCCATCTTATGCTCTTCAAATATTTACCATGAAGAAAGGAACTCAGATAAGGCTGGGCAGAATTTTCAACAAATTTTTGTGGGCTGGACAAAAAAAATAATTCCATTGGTTAGCTTGGAATAAACTATGTAAACCCTTAAGTTCTGGAGGTTTAGGCTTTAAAGTTTTTCAGCAACTCGGTATCATCAACCTATGCAAACTATGGATAAAGTTTAGAGCACAAGACACCTTTTGGGCTATGTTTATGAAGGGAAAGTATTGTAGGACAGTTCATCCTACTATGGCTCAAAAAAAGGTGGGTGATACCAGGCTGTGGACAAAGATTTTGGAGATTATAAATAAAGCTGAGGATCTGTTTATCTGGGAGCTTGGTGAAGGCCAAGTTAATTTCTGGTTGGATAATTGGGTGTGGAATGGGGAAAGACTACATACCTCCAATCCTAACACAATGACAAAAGTGAAGGAATTCTGGACTGATAATCAGTGGAACTACNAATGGAACTTAACAGAAAATGTAGAGGCAGCAATCTCATTCTGAAATTAGATATCCAGAAAGCCTATGATACTATCAATTGGAATTTTATCTTGGACACTCTAAATGCTAGAGGTTTCTCTGGGGCCTTCATAAATTTGGTAAGAAGGTGGCTTTGTATTAACAATCATTCTATCTTAATCAATGATAAAAGTCATGGGTTCTTCATTACCTCTAGGGGAATTAAACAAGGAGATCCATTGTCTCCTACAATCTTCATTCTTGCTATGGATTATCTTTTTAGGCTTCTAAATCAAATGTTTTCCTCTTCTCCTCACTTGACATATCAACATAGATCCAACATTGGGGTAGTCATTTGTCATACGCTGATGATATTATTATTTTCTCCAAGGCTACCAATACTGTTATGAAAGCGCTTTACCAAGGACTTACTCACTTCCAAATCACCTCTGGTCTGCATCTTAATAAACAAAAATGTCACTTCTTTACTAGCTCAAACACTCTTCCACAGATTAAGCAATGGATTGCTCAGCATACCAGTTTCAGCAAAGCTTCTCTACAAATCAACTTTCTTGGTGTCCAATTAATCAAAGGGAGAACCAAGCAAACTCAATTCAATGGGGTTATTGACCAAATTCAAAAATACTTGCAATGTTGGACTAATTACTTCCTCTCTAATGGAGGCAGAATCACCCTCCTTAAAAGTATCCTAACTTCCATTCCATCTTATGCTCTTCAAATGTTTACCATGAAGAAAGAAAATCAGATAAGGCTGGGCAGAATTTTCAACAAATTTTTGTGGGCTGGGCAAAAAAAATAGTTCCATTGGTTAGCTTGGAATAAACTATGTAAACCCTTAAGTTCTGGAGGTTTAGGCTTTAAAGATTTTCAGCAACTCAGTATCATCAACCTATGCAAACTATGGATAAAGTTTAGAGCACAATACACTCTTTGGGCTATGTTTATGAAGGGAAAGTATTGTAGGACAGTTCATCCTACTATGGCTCAGAAAAAGGTTGGTGATTCCAGGCTGTGGACAAAGATTTTGGAGATTAGAAATAAAGCTGAGGATTTGTTTATCTGGGAGCTTGGTGAAGGCCAAGTTAATTTCTGGTTGGATAATTGGGTGTGGAATGGGGAGAGACTACATACTTCCAATCCTAACACAATGACAAAAGTGAAGGAATTCTGGACTGATAATCAGTGGAACTACAATTTGTTGGCTGCCATCCTAACTGAAGAGCAAATACATCGGGTAAAGAAAACAAAAATCAATCGTGGTCAAAAAGAAAGACTCATTACTAGACAGGCTTCCTCACAAAAAATGTTTGCCTTTATCTTCCAACAGTTATATAAATGGCAACCTGCCAAGTGGGGTAAATTGATTTGGGGGAAGTGGCTAACACCTTCCATATCCTTTTTCTACTGAAGGTTATGGAAATCCTTACTTCCTACTATTGGAGTCAAAAAGGGTGAACCTGCTGTAACTTTTACTCATGGGGAGATGCAGTCTCTGAATGATTCAATCAAGTTCACCTTGATTGGCAAGTTTCAATTTGGCCATCCAAAAATAGAGTTTGTTAGAAAATTTTTTAAGGAACTCCAACTCACTGGTGCCTGGCAGTTGAGCTTAATAGATGGTAGACACCTCTTCATCAAGATTTCTAATGAGGAGGATTATNTTGGGTTTTGCCCGGGAAGTTTGTTACAAGTGTTGTTACTGTTCTATTGTTAAGTTGTTCTTTTCTACTGCTTTTCCTTGGTCTTTCCCTTCTTTGCTGGTTTTCTTGGTTTCAGCTCGATTTTGATACTTCTTGGGGATCTGAATTTTTCTTCTCTCTTTCTGCTGGTTTTTGGTTTTTGCTGTTTGGGGGTTCTCTCTTTCACTGCCTTTATCTTTGGTCTTTATGTCCTCAATGGCCTACCCCATTGATGTGGATATCAATGCTCAATGGACTAAGGCTACCTTTGCTGAAGTTGTTGGTAGTGTCTTGGATGTACCTAAATCTTTTNCTGGGTTTTGCCCGGGAAGTTTGTTACAAGTGTTGTTACTGTTCTATTGCTTAAGTTGTTGTTTGCTACTGCTTTTCCTTGGTCTTTCCCTTCTTCACTGGTTTTCTTGGTTTCAGCTTGATTTTGATACTTCTTGGGGATCTGAATTTTTCTTCTCTCTTTCTGCTGGTTTTTGGTTTTTGCTGTTTGGGGGTTCTCTCTTTCACTACCTTTATCTTTGGTCTTTATGTCCTCAATGGCCTACCCCATTGATGTGGACATCAATGCTCAATGGACTAAGGCTACCTTTGCTGAAGTTGTTGGTAGTGTCTTGGATGTACCTAAATCTTTTGAACATTTGGTTTTCCCTCAATGTTTACATGATGCTGCTGCTGAAGTTGTTTTCTCATCTACTGTCTCTGCAATAAACAGGTTCAATGATTTTCTCTCTGAGGCTGAGTTGTTTGATTTGGGGTATCAAAGGCCNCCTATTGTCTCTGCAATAAACAGGTTCAATGATTTTCTCTCTGAGGCTGAGCTGTTTGATTTGGGGTATCAAAGGCCAGACTTCACTTGGAGAAGAGGTGCCATGTGGGAGAGGCTAGATAGAATGATGGGTAACTCTAAATGGGTTCAGACCTTCCCTTGTACTATCTTTACTCATTTGGCTATGGCAGGTTCTGACCATAGACCACTGTTATGTACTATCCAAAATGCTGAAATGCTAAATAAAACTCCTTTCAGATTCCAAAACATGTGGACTCTTCATCCTCTTTTTGTTGAAGAAGTTTATAAGGTNAGCTATGGCAGGTTCTGACCATCGACCACTGTTATGTACTATCCAAAATGTTGAAAAGCCAAATAAAACTCCTTTCAGATTCCAAAACATGTGGACTCTTCATCCTCTTTTTGTTGAAGAAGTTTATAAGGTTTGGAGGGCAGAAAAGAACTCTAATCCCTGGTTAAAACTATGGATTCTTCAGAAAAAAGTGGCTGCTCATCTAAAGAAGAGGAATTGGGAAACATTTGGCAATATTAATGAAAACTTGTCCACTGCCCAAAGTAATGTTATCAGAATGGAAAAGATTTTTCAAATGGGATTGAATTCTGAAGCTGAGCTGCACAAAGCCAGTGAAGAACTGTTAATGTAAACCAATTANTCTTCAGAAGAAAGTGGCTGCTCATCTAAAGAAGAGGAATTGGGAAACATTTTGCAATATTAATGAAAACTTGTCCACTGCCCAAAGTAATGTTATCAGAATGGAAAAGAGTTTTCAAATGGGATTGAATTCTGAAGCTGAGCTGCACAAAGCCAGTGAAGAACTGTTAATGTAAACCAATTATACAGAATGTTTTTTGAAAAAAAAACCTGCAGTCACCAGATTTATTGAGGGAGACAAAAACACAAGCTATTATCATGCTTGTATTAATTTCAGAAGGAAGAATAACATGGTCCTTTCCATAAATGATTCTCATGTTAAGGTATTAACTGATGTTGAGAACATTGCCATTGATGTTGTTAATTATTTTCAAAATATCTTTATGGATCAGTCTACTGAGAGAGCTACTATCAAGGTGGAACTTTTTTAAGTGCATTGATTATGTTCAAAGCTTGGACCTTAATCATATTCCNAGAGCTACTATCAAGGTGGAACTTTTTTAAGTGCATTGATTATGTTCAAAGCTTGGACCTTAATCATATTCCTATGGAAGAGGAAATTAAAGCTGCATTGGACTCTATTGATGACAATAAGATGGCTGGCCCTGATGGCTTTACTTCCAAATTCTATAAGATTTCTTGGAATATCATCAGTGGGGAGGTTGTTGATGATGTGCAAAGCTTCTTTAAGGGTATGGATCCCCCTAAGTATTTCACTGCTTCCACTATAACTTTGATTCCCAAAAATTCTAGCAGGATTGGGTGGGGAGACTTCAGACCTATCA
>JXCR01124901.1:7348-22054 GCA_002079205.1 Phalaenopsis hybrid cultivar
ACATATATATATATATATATATATACATACATACATATATATATATAATTTTAAGAGTCGGTCGGCTATCGTGGTCGGCTAGAGCGGTGAGACGGCTGACTAGTGGTTGACCGGCCGAAGGAGGAGGTGGGCGTCACGTGGGTGCCCAACCAAAGAGTGGCCGGCAAGTTTTGGGTGGTATCTTTGTAAACCCACTCTTTCTAAAGAATTGGCAGGTGACCGTTCAGGATGGCGAGGTTGCCGGGCATAGGGGATGTGGTCGGCTGGTAGTGGACTAAACGATGGTGAGGGGCTAGAGAGCTGCCAACAATAAAAATGCAATGGAGTAACCGTGAATGAAAAAAATGAGATATTGTTTTGCTTATGGTATATTGCTGGTGAATCACATTGTATGCCAGCTCAGACGCACAAGTATGTCTTGGTCTTCTCTTTTCAGTTTGGGAACGGCCATACGAAGCTGAGGAATTTCTTTATGCTCTAGTTAATGAGTGAACAACAATCACGTGTGACTGTCGCGCAGGCCGAGCGACTGATCGATACCGAGCCGACCTAGGGCAAGTTGTTGCGTAAAGACGAGGAGGACGAAGAGAGGGGCACACATCAAATGAAGCACGATCAGAGGTGAGATGCGGTTGGTCATTGGGCAGTCAAAAGAAAACACATGACCATTGTAATAGTCTCGGATATACTCTCTCTCTCTAGCCCTCGCGTTCATCGATCACGAGGCCTGCAGGTGCTGTTCCGATGCGCAGTGCCATCAGATCCGGTGCACGGTTTGTGGACCACCGTACTGAACACGTGTCGTATGAGGATCTCTTCTCCTCTCACGTGACATTTCTACGTGGGGGGGAGTAAAAAACGACGAGAAAGAGAACGAATCTGGAGCATCGGTCCACAACTGTTGTTTGCTGATATTTGTTTGAATGCTTCGAAATAAATAAAAAAATGGCCTTTTTATTTTAAGATGTTATTGTGTAATTTGCTATATTTCTGATGATTTTTTTGGCACGGGTTCTGATGGCTGCTTTCGGAGTTCTTGCCTTTTTGGATGCTTTTGATAACTAATTTTCTAATATATTTTGACTGCTTGGTTGTTGGCTTGGCGGGCTTGCTCAAATTTATATCAAATCCCAGGCCTTAACACCTTCTCAGCTTTTGCTTTGCCTGGAATTGATATAGTATTTTTCTTGGGGTTATGCAGCACCTCTCAACGAGGTACCAGGTTCTATTATTGGCAATGCCTAAAAAATGAAATTAAATTTGTCGCTCTCTGAATTAAATGCTATTAGACTAACCATAATCTCAAGATGTCTCTAAAAGAGGTCCAGATCCAAGGTTTTGTGAGGGGGAGGACGTGGCTTGTAAGGTCCACAAGGGAAAACCAAGGGTTTGCTTTTAATCGCCAGACTCATGCTAGTCGGTTGATAACCAACCCTCACATCAGGCTAGAATCAACAACCCACTCAACGGGTATCTCAACCAAATCTCTGCACGACCGATTAATCAAGATTCATCACACAGATTGGATGGACAATAACGACTGCCCAAACATTTGGCCTGCGACCCGCATTATTCAAATGACCACTTAGGTGACGGTCGGCCATACCAAACACCAAGTTGAACGCCTTTTCAAACCCCCATACTTATTAATATATATTACATAAAATAACCCTCACTATCCCTATTTAACTAGAATACAAATAAAATTTTGGGTCTCCTTATTTATAAATAGAGGGTTCATTTTACCAATAAAGGTTACACAATTTTGTTGTTCATTAATGTGCTCTTTCTATTCTTCTTTTTGGTGCTCGATTATTTGGGTGTCTCCTAAACATTTTTGAATTCAACATCCTAAGAGGTGCAGTGAGCATGGAGTCATGTTGTTAATAACAGAAGGAGCATGATAGTAGGAGGAAAACAACTAGTGAGACATAGTGAATATGGGGTGCACCGGAGGGCTCATGGAGGAGTTTGTGTAAAAAGACGTGCAAGAGTTTAGGAATCAAATAATGGGGTTGGTTGCAGAGGTCCTTAGAACTGTTATAACTTAAGGAGGAGAAATCACTTCTCAACAACAAACCCCTCCTCAAGAAATAGTGTCAGAGCATAATGGCAGAAGGCTAAACTATGTCACTAATGAAGAGAAATGATTTGGACGTACGGAGGCCTTATGCCAACCAGAGAAAGCATTCTCACTCTAGATCTCAGAAACCAAGCCCCAGGAGAAGTTTAAACTCCAGACATTGAATCCTTCAGGGGTTAGTTGTATCCAAATGACCAATTCACATTGTTTGAATTATTAAAGTGTTTGTTGAAAGTTTCAGCCACATTTCAATGCAATTTAATTTTCATTACCTCGAGATCATCGCCCTTATTGTGGTTTAACTTATTACTGACATGGGTGATCACTTGCTTTTTTGACTTCAGGAGACTCTTTCTGGTGCAGTATGCAATCTAGAGCTCGTAGAAGAGTGCACAATCTCTGTGGCAGCTTAGATAAGGACCGATTGAAATTATGTGTTTGTTTATTACACGATTCCAAAAGGAAATGTTGGAAGTGAACAATCTGCAATCTGATATAGCATGGCAGCCTTAACCCAAGGCCCAAGGGTTGAGAGGTTTTGTTTCGACCTCAGGTTGGCGGAACCCCAAAGCTTGGTGATCTCAATTTTATATAACAGTACGATATATGTGATTATATTCTTAATTTTTCATAACTTATATTTCTTACTTTGCAATGGCGCCAAAATCTTGGTCCCTGCAACGACTAGGCAAAAAATTGACTTAGAAGCGAATGCAATTATTATTTATAAATATGGGATACTACGCAAGTATACGTATCGTTATCAAGTAATATAAGACTTTTTAATTAAGCCCCAAAATATCTAACCCACAGGGAGAAATACAATATGTAATTAAATCAGAAGAAATTATATAACAAATTATACTATGTAAAATATTTTTACTCAAACTATAGATGCTATAATAGGAATGAAAGTTCAATTTTTTTGTAAATTTGTTTAATATTTGAAAAATAAAGTAAATAACTAACTAAATTTAACTAGATATTTGTAAGATGAAGGCACTATAAATAAATTATCTTTTTCCTTATCATGAATTAATAACAAGTATAAGAATTTTGTTGTGGAAATATTCAAATTGTGTTGTGCCAAATATGAGCAATAATATTCTTTACCCTTACTAGAGATGCTATAAAGAACATTGGCTAATTTAAAGTTTGAGTAGTTCTGAAAACCGGCTAGGCAGGGAAGATACTAGCTCTTATTAGCTAATTTAAATTTTGAATAGTCTTGAAGACAAGCTAGTAAGGAAGATACTAGCTATAACATTTCGTATCAAAACCTAAATCAATTAAACCAAATTAGGGGCTTTAGCCTGTCACTCTAAAGTCCTCTAGTTTTACACCCTTCAAAATTTATTTTCCTATTTATTTTTACTCAATTATGTGAATTATATTCTCATCCATACAATCTCATGTGATTCTTACCATTCGTTGACTGAAAAAATACCTTCTCAGATCTTACATGTTCTTACAACAAATATTAATATCTTAATTAACCAAATTAAAAAGTAAATGAAGTATAAGGATTAAAATCATCATAAATTTTTCCAACATTAAAGATTAATACTTGACACAACTTCCATCCATTACTTAATCACTTATCATTTTAAGGAAAAGATAAAGAAAACTACTTAGAATTCATGGAGAAAACATAACCACAGTTAAGTTTGAAGGTAGAAATCATGCAAACAAATAAGAAGCCTAAATTAAAACCAAATGTAGTCACAAAGATGAAAATATATCTTAAATCCTCTTCACAAAACTCTTGAAGTACCTTTGAATCTCTTCTCTTCATTTCTCCTACAATACTCTCTATCACTCACTACAACTCCTCTCCTTCTTCTATCTAAAAGTATCATAATTAATCTAAGAGAGAGAAGCATAGATGGTGTCTGGAGAGGGGCGGCGACTCCTCTTCATATCAATCCAAGTCCTTATTTTATAATTTTTAAAAAGGTGTCTTGATGTCTCTTCAAAATGTGTCCACATTCAATGAATCTTCCAAGAGTTGCCTCCTTTCAAAAGCCAATTGAATGTATTTTCTTGTTCATTAACTATTTCCCATGTTTTCACCAAGAGTTGCTTCAAAAACCTCTTCAAAAATTCATCCAAATTCATTAAATCATTAAGTAACTACTTCTGACGCTTAAGCGAGAGGTACTTGGCACTTAGACATTGCCTTCTCTATTTTACTAGCGCTTAAACGCCAGTTCTGGGTGCTTAAGCGCCATAGTTCTTTTGCATGCCTTCTTCATTTTTGCTCCAAATTTATCCTTTTTCACCCCTTTCACCATGTTTTTTTCATTTGATTTTACTTGAAAGAAAAACACACAAATATCCTCCATTAAAACACAATATCTCAAAAATAGGTACAAAAATGTGTCCATAAAGACAATATATTTTAGGTGTATCAAAATCCCCCAAACTTAAAATGTTACTTATCCTCAAGTGACACTCTAATCTTTCAAAACTAAAATCAGTAGATTATGTAAATGTGTTTGTTTAGGATATTCTAAAAATTTGATCTGGAAATATATTAGTCTAATTTAGAAAAAACATTAGTACATGAGACAAACTTAGAGTTTAGAAATTTTAAATGTAAAGAAGTCTGAAAATATGAGTTTCTATCTAGTTCAAAAATATTTGTAAATTCTCCAAATATAGAGTTTAGGCATTATATTTTCTCCACTTACATCTTTTTATTAAAAATAATAATACTTACTATATTATATCCTTAAGCTAAAGAGTTTCTCAAGTCTAATAACTAAAAAAGATCAGATGTGGAACCAATTTTTTATTAGGCACTAATTCTCAAGCTTCTCATCCATTTTTCAACTTTATTTTTCTTTCTCTTTTTCTTTTCTTTTTCTTTTTCTTTTTTTTTCTTTTTCTTTTTCAGGTGAGGATTACTATATAGATAGGTCTTTAATGATTTTGAATTCCACCCCTCCTTTCCTAAAGCAAATTTATGATGAATATCTTTTATTTAAAAATATAATAACAATTTTAAAAATTATTTCTAATAAAAAAAATTTAAGTATTGAAAATAAAAGTTTAACCCATGTATATTTAGAAAGAAAAATATAATTTCTCCTACTAAAGATAGTTACAAAATATTTATCATTTCTACACTAAAAAAATTAACTTTATGGTTTCTTCATTACTATATGTTCCAACTAAATTCTCTTACTCATTTATATATTCAAAATTTTACTTCTCTAATATAACTTTATATACACAATCATTTTTTTCAAATCAAAATCAAATTTATTTGTAGCATATTTTAGAACAAATAAAATTCAAGTTTTAAAAAGTTATTTTTCATCACCTCAAACTTAAATTTTTAATAAGATAAAACAATTTAGCGTCATATTTATATATAGGCAGGAATGAAAACTAAAAATAACATATTTACAAGAACTTTCATATCCTAAATATACAGATACAAAAATTAAAAATAGGAGTAAAATATAATTGATCAAATTTTAACTTATCTTTAACATATAGAGATTCATTAGACTTTTATGTAGTGGAGGATAACATAAAAGCAAACAAACACACTAACAAAAATTCACAACTTCAACATAAATAAAATACCAGGTAGTAAATTGATAATTCTAAACATGAAGTTCTTAAGTGAAAGTTAGTAATATTCTAAATCTTCCTAAAATTCAAGATTAAGTTCAACACAAACTAACTAAATACACTAAACAACACAGTTAACATAATCACAACCACAAAAATAAAATATAACTACTCACAATAACTTAAATACATCACAATAATGTCTAAAAAAATAAAACACAAATAATAGTAGCAGTTTAAAAAGTACAACACAAAATAAATTAACAGTACAATATAACTGTACCACATAAATTTCACAACAATTAAAAAAACTAAACTACTCAAATTAGTTCTCCTCCTCATCATCATAATCACTATCATTGCTGTCCCGAAAGGTAGTAGGCTCATATGATGGATATTGTGGATATGAAGGAAAAGCTACACTTTGGTCACCTCTGATAAGGTTTTTCAAAGATGAGAGAAATTTTTCCTCATAATCACTATGTCTCCTCATATATTTGTCCATATGATCTACAAAATTTTCCAAATTTAATAGCTTACTTGTAGTGTAATTGATGTTATCTAACATCCTTTGCAATAAGTGTGATGGCGAATCAGAATTAGAAGCCTGGCCTTGTGATGTGAATGCACATGAGGTAGAAGCATGAGAAGTAGAGGCACCTAAACTTCTAGAAAATCCTCCTCTTCAGCAAAATATCAAATGTTGTGAATAATATTTCACATTAACGCTTGTGATGGGCTTTAGAGGCTACAATATCTCCTCCCAGCTATTGAATCTAAACCCAACTTGCTCACATATGGAAAAGGTTAAGGATGTGAATCTTAATTCTGTAGTATTGACAGCGGTAACAGAACTGATGATAGTCTGATAGATCAGAGATCCAATGTCAATCAACTTGAATTGCTAAATGCAATATTTCAAGGTAGCTCTATCTCGAATAACTTCGCTGAGGTGGTTGGTTGGTAGTAAACGAGCAAAAATAAAGTAGTGTCACGCTTTTGATGTGGCATATAACTTTGATGCGGGGACGTTGACTGTTCTTTCATTTGTGATACTCCACAGTCCTCTTTCCACAATCAATGATGATATGATCTCGTCCAACTCCTCCTCAGTCGAACTATAATTCGAATAAAAACACAATGTAGTAGGGGGCAGCTGATAAAACAAATTATTACCTCAAGGGAGAAAGACACTAATTTTCCTCAAACCATGACTTGATCTTCTTCAGCTTCAAGGAGAATAGCGTAAAGCTCCCGAAAAACAAAAATTACGGCCACAACAGAAAAATTACAAAATCCTTCCCACTGTCAGCAAATAATTAAATCATTAACTACTCCACCCATACTTTTAAAACATCTCTCAAGAATCAGTTTTCTTGATTGCAGTGCGTCGGTATACCTGTCTTGAGCTTTTGAGCTAATGAACTTGCTTGAATCAAAATAGGACTTCCCTTTACTCTTCATTCTTGGGGCCATTTCTAAAAATCACATAAAATTCACAATAAATCCTAAATTCAAGACTAAATCACTAAACTCAACATCTAAAAGCTTAAACTATCTTTTCTATGTATTTTCCATAGGTTTTTCTCAAAATTTCACCATGAATAGTGATTTATCACCAATGTGCTCAAAATTCATGATGAAAATAAAAAATTTTTACGTAGAAGTGAAGCTCTTACCTCAAGAAGATCAAATCTAACAAATTTGGCTTGAATCCACCATGCATTTGTTACTCTAGAAGAAGCCCTAACTCCTCACTCGCAAAATCTAAGGGAAGAAGACGACATTAGGATAAAAAATGACAATTTTTTGGTTAATTTTTTACCTTTAACCATTCACAAACTGGTTTAAGTGAACCGGTACTCAAGCCTGACCGGTTTGGCACTTAGGTGCCTATCTCTCGGGTTGTTAAATGCAACGCGGGATTTTTGCGCTTAGGCGTCAGTGTAAGAATTTTTATATTTTTGATTTCAAGTGAAATACACATCTAGCTTAAGTCAACCACCCCTAAATGGTTTTATAAATCTTTAATAACTATTTTCTTCCTCTTCAACTCTCCTTTTTCTCAAAATTCACCAACTTCACTCATTCGATTCAACACAAAATAACACAAGTTTTTACACACAAACAAATGAATAAAAACATTTGTGATACATAATTTCTCAATCCAAAGAGTCTTAGATGGGATAATTTCTAAGCACAAACACTAAGCAAACTTAACACTAAGAACACATAAAACAAACTTAATACGAACATCACAACACCTAACTCAAACAAACACTTAACTTAGAACTTAATTCCACTCTCCTTATGGTGGAACAAATCCTGGCCTTTCATTTGTTTCTTATTGGGCATTTGGAATATTGATATGATGGAATGGACAGTGGTGAAGAACTTTGGTTGAGTCTTCTTCAATCCATTTATTTTTCAAATATGTAGCCTTGTCCGCTTCTTCTATAAAACTTGTGCTACTAAATTGCATTTTAGGTTGCCATCTAATATGCTCCAAATGTGCATTAATTGCATTCACTTTTGCTTCATCTGAAGTTACATCAACTTCAATCTTTGTGATTTTTTCCGCTATTCCTTCTATACTAATGACTAGGAAACTGATCCTAGTGAAATATAGTTCTGTAAAAATTATATCTTTGACTCCGCTATGCAACGACGCCAAAATTTTGATGCAATATCTTATGAACTAGAAATTTAAGCAATTAATGTTTGGATTCTATGCAAGTATACGTATTGTTATCAAGTAGTAAAGGACTTTCTATTTATGCCCCAAATATCGATCCCACGGGGAATGTTTAAATTTTAAATGATAATTTTACTATGAAATTCACCAAAAGTCAAAATGAAATTACTGTCATTAGTTTTGAATGTTGAGATATTATCAGAACTAAATTATTTAAATAAAAATAAAAATGAAATAAAAAGCTTAAACTGTAACTACTAAACCATTAAACTATGTTTATGTGATGAAGATTTCTAATGTAAAAAAGCAGCTTTCCCACTACAATGAGTTTTGGTAAAATAAGATGAGATAAATGGTTCAAATATGTATTGTGCCAAATAGGATCAATTTTAATTCTCTATCCTGATACAGTGTTATAAAAAATCATTGGCTAATCCTAGGTTTAGTCCCTAAATCCGTGGTTAGGCTAGGAGGATACTGGCTCCCACTCCAGAGCTCCCACTTCACTTCACCTAAAGGCTAACTCTTGCTTTAGTTTTTAAACACTAAGACCAAATTGGGAATTTTAGTCTGTCACCCTACTGATTCTCCAACTCTACAACCAACAAAGTATATTTCTCTATTTATTTGGACTTAATTCCTTGAACAAAATTCTCCTTCATGGAATCAAATGTGATCCTTACTCTGTTGCAGAACTCATACTCCATTTCCCAGACATATGTTTCACAACATATTTTAACAATTCAATTGGCCAAATCAAAAAGTAAATTAATTTCGGAGTTAAAAAATCATCACAATTTATTTTATATTTTAATATTGACAAATCCATACTCTCTCTTCATTTCACCATATCTCAAAGCAGGGAGAAAGATAAAGTAAACTACTCAGATTTCATGAGAAAGATACAACAAAACACAAATTTCATATATAAAAGAAAGTTCATACAACACTGATAAACAAACAACACTTATCTGAAACTCTTTCTTAAAGCAAATCCCTTGTAGCCTCTTCTAGGAAATGTAGGAAGATGAAATCTATAGCTTTTCTCCTTCTCCAACACTCTTAGAGAAGAGTTCACACTTAATATCACCACAAAACTCTAATTATAAATAATGGACTCTAAATGGTTGTGAAATAAAAAATGAAAGAATGTGTGATGCGTGGAAGGTTGAATTGGGGGGTTGGGATGTCAGGAAGAGTCACTTTTCTGATTAATTTTTGCCCCAAATAAAGCCTAGAGTTGGTTCTCCAATAAGTGTCTCCAAAAACTCTTCAAAAAGTGTCCAAATTTGTCAAATCTTCTAGAAACAGGGGCTGAATCGACATTAGAGCCATCAATGCCCATTCTGGCTCCGTCGGTGCCAGTGTTCTGCAATTTAATTCGCTGCTCTCTGTCAAACGACGCAGTCAGCGCTGAAAAAATTTTCAACTTCGTCATTTTTGCTCCAAATTTTCAACTTCTTCATTTTTGCTTCCTTTTTGCTTCAAGTCCTAAAATTCAACAACCTGTAAGAAAACATAAAAATACATTCCATTAAAGTGTAATATCACAAAAAATGAGTGTTAAATATGCGTCTAAAAATGCATATCTTTTTGGTGTATCAAAATCCCCCAAACTTACATGTTACTTGTCCCCAAGTAACTCCTCTACTATATAAAAATATGACTTATGGTAAAGAATTTAACTTCAAGATTTCCATAGTTAGTCCACTAAATGCAATAACATAACTTAAGAAAAATTCAAAATAATCCCAGTTAATACTAAAGGTATAGAAATATTTAGCAACAAGTAAAAGATTTCTGATTCTCTATTCTTTTCAAGAAAAATTTCAAATTGTCATATTAAAGTCACTTAGAGTATTCATATGAAAAAGAACTTCATGAAACTTTACTAGTAAATAAACTAATACTCAAATAAAAGCTTAAGAAATGTAGCAAGCCTTCTTTTCTAAATTGATTCACGTGAAGCCAATTTTTAATTAGGCATCTCCTCAAGCTTCTCCCCACAACTTTTCTTTTCTATTCTTCTTTTTTTATATGCGAGGATTACTATATCTAGATAGTATTTAATGATTTTGCACTTCACTATCCTCTTTCTAAAGTAAAAAACTTGTCAAATTTCTTCACTTAACAAATTTATATTAGCTTAAATATTTCATAAAGTTTAATTATTTTCTTCTTACATGAACCTTTAAGATTTTCAATAACAATTTTCTTTACTAAAAAATAGAAAAACATAATCTTTTTCTTTTATACCAAATATCATAATCTCTAAAATTAACCTTTACCATTGAAAATTTTTACATAGGTTTACTATATATTTAGAAACAAAAATATATTTATCTAAAGTTAACCCCTAATACCAAATGTCATGTTAAATTTAAAATTTTTGAAAATATAGCTCAGTGAGGAAAAATAAAATTAAGTTTCTTTCTTTAAAAATAAATTTTTCTTTCCCCCCCAAACTTAAATTTTTAAAAGATTTAGCATGAAGAACTAAAAAATAAAGGGTGAAAGAAAACATTATATACATAAAGAAAAGACATACATATTGAAGATTCTGATTTTGAAACTTTACTTCTGAAATACTGCAGGTGCTAATATAAAAAACTACTAGACCTAAAATATTAAATTGCGCATAATACATATAAAATTTGCTGAGAAAGAGTTAATTACAATACGCTTAATAAAATACAAAAACTAACAAAAGAATTAACTGAATTCCATAAATGAAAATAGTTTTACAAACTACAGTTCATAACTTAACATAACAACAAAACAGAGTCTCACAATCTAACAAACAGTCTCAACAATATAACAAGAACAAATAACACAGTAATAAATTACAATAAAACATAAACTAAAAAAATCACCAATCATCATCATCTTCTTCTTCTTCTACATCCAAATTCTACCGCTGATATGGAGTAAAAATAGGGCGAGTAGAAAACTGAACAGAATGATCACCCTTCATGTATCTCACCAACGCATCATCATAAGCAACATCATATTCAAACTTTTGCGTATCAAATCATCAGTGTGAGCATTTATGACATCCATGTCCTGCAATCTATGATCCATTCTTAAGATATCTCCCAGTTTGATCGTCATCTGGTTTAAAAGTTCTCAGTTTGTAGGGTCACTAGAAGTAGGGGTCCTCGGAGTAGAAGGAATATCTCTGGTCTTACTTCTAGATCTTCAATCAACATGAATTCATATGTCTTTATATTGGCAGGACAAATAGGTTTTAGAGGCTCAATCATGTCTTCCACAGGTCTAAAATCAACTCCTGCTTGTTCATAGAGTGTAAAAATAAGTGCAGGGTGTGCCAAACCACCGGTGGTCTCTCCCAAAGCAATAGATCTAACGTTCATATAAATAATAGAGCCTACATTTATCCACATCACCTGCTGAATACCGAAGTTCAGGATGGCTCTATTCTTGGTCACCTCATGATGATGATTTGTTGGAATCATTCTTTCAGAAATAAAGTAGTGCTCTACCTTAGATACTACATTAAGCATAGAAAGAGGTAAATTTACCTTAACACCATTTTTGACTTTCCAACTCCCTCTTCCATCAGTAAGAAAAGAAATAATTTCATTTAAGGTCTCATTCAAAGTAGAAAATGATTTATACTGGCAACTGTAAACATCTTCAAACTGATAAAATTAATTAATTTTTCTTAGAGAAAACTCCGCCTTTCTCCCACGAACAAAAACAAAGTCATCAGAAACTTCAGTAAAGTTGGCATAGAATTCCATCACTACACCAATAATCACATCGGCAGTAAAATAACAGAAATTTTCCCATTGCCCAGTATTGATTAATTGCTTCACTTCGCCACCCAGATTTTTAAAACCACGATCTAAAATTACTTTTTTATGCTCAAGTAGACTATTGAATCAAGCACTAGCCCTGAAGCTAACAAATTTTTTAACATCGTAATCTAATTTTCTTTTTTCCTTTGCTTGTTCTTAGTGCCATGAGAAAACTAGAGAAAATTTGAAAAAATTCGAAATAAATTCCAAAAAATTTTTTGAAAATCACAAAGTAAAATGCTTAATACATAAATCTACTAAGTAAGAGTTTTTCACCAAAGGATTTTCTCAAAATCTCTCACAAAATTTCAAAATTTTTGGATCTCGGCAATGTGAGATAAATCCTTGGTGAAAATCAAAATTTTTTAGTTCAAAGTATAGCTCTAGAGAAGATGAAATCCAAAGTTTCTTTGCCTTAAAATTGCCTCAAATCTAAGCAAATGTGAGCCCTAGGTGAAAAAATCGGAGGTTGAAAGTGACTCAAAGGGTAAAAATGGCGGTTTATGGTGAAAATCACAAATTTTAAAGGCTTAAGGGCTGTTCTCGGGTCGAGGGCGCCGTCAATGCCCATGCCAGCACCATTGGCGGTGCAGGCCAAAACTTCCATTTTTTGATTTTTTTTTGAATTTTCAATTTCCTTTCAATTTTCTCCAAAGAATTTTTAGTATTTTAATTTTTTTTAAACACAATTTTTCATCTAACAATAATTCACAAACAAACATCTTCACAAACAATTATTTTCACAAATAACAACAAACTAACTTTTATATATGAAAATACACTTTTACAAACACATTTTTCTAATCACACTTTTACACATATTAAGCAAACTAAATTATAAATTAGTGTCGAAATCAAACCACAACACTAAACGCAGACACAAAACTATACACACAATCAAAGTTCAAAATTATAAAGCAAAGCTAACTAAATGAAATCCACACAATCACATTAAGTACATAAGTATTTTAAATTAGTAGAGAGAGTCCAAATTCTTCAATTATTCTGCCTCATCATCAGTGCTTTCTCCTCCTCTAATATTTCCCATAGACTCATAATGAATGTACAAATTGTAGAAGGGTCAGTACATGAATTGATCAGTCAAATTTTCTTTGATCCATCCTTTTTCTTTAAACATCTGCACTATTCCTGCTTCAAATATTCCAGTATGATCAAAATTTTCTTTCATCCTCCAATCTAGGTGATCAAAAAGGTACTTAAGATCTCTTATTGCATTCGTAATACTCTGAATTTCTCTATCAATTTTCTTTGATTTCTTTTCTACAACAAGTGAACTTCCAACTGTTGGTGGCATCAATGGAGTTGAAGCATGTATGAAATGATCCAAGATAATATCTTATGCTTCATTCCCATTCCCAACATAATTATCATCAAAACGAATCATGAGCTCCCAAGGTAATAAAACTTTTTTCCAGCTTTCATATGGAACTTGAGATTGACTGCAAAGTAGGAAAATTATGGAAGGATGCCCAAGTCCACCCATTCATAATAATACCCATAATATATTTAAATTTGATAGATCCTATATTAATTGGCTTTCCATTTGAATGCAATAATTCAAAATAACACTTTCTTTAGTGACTCTACTAATCTTCATGGTAGGGAGTAATTTTGTAGAAATGAAGAAATTACACTGCTTCGATATTAGATTAAGAAATGAAGCAGAGAAACTAACATATCCTTCATCTCAAATTTCCCAAATACCACTTTCATCCGCCAGAAAATTATAGACATCTTGCATCAAATTTCTTGTAGGGATAAAATTTGTGTAATGACAGATTGGAACACTTTCTATCATATACAACTCATTGATTCGTGCAGTAGTAAATGATATAGTCTTACCTCGTATAAAGACAACTCCTTGGGTAATTCCATGTAAGTACGCATGGATTTCCTTCACTGCTGGTACAAAAACTGTAGCGGTAGTGTAGCACAGAACTTCCCATCGCCTTTGTACAATAATTTTATCAATTAGAAAACTTGGATTAAACAATTCGTGATTGACAAAGACTCTCTCCTTGATAAGCCTCTTCTTTTTAATAACTTTGTCGTATAATCTTTGCGTGTCAAAACTGATAAACTTTCTTCTATTAAAAACTCCATACCTATTAGTATTTCTGGAATTGGAGGCCATGAAATTTGAAATCAAGAAGTTTCTAGTCATCCAAGGAAGTTTTTAGATCTTTAAAAACATCTCCCGATGGTTATTACGGAGCAAAATCCCGCCAAAGTCTGCCAAAATTCATCCTAAATCGTTAAACTGCTATCAGCGCCGTCGACACTCCCAATGGCTCCGTTGGCGCTTTGGTCTATCTGCGGCACCCATGCTACTGTCGTCATCGCCAGAGGCCAAAATTACGTCTTTTCATGTTTTTGATCAATTTGATTCCAAATTTTCCTCTAATATCAATATTTATCTTAATTTATAATATATAAAATTATGTAGGATTATTATCTGCTAATATCTAAACACTTATTAGATATCTTGGGTCCGTTGTCCA
>JXCR01124901.1:22060-32752 GCA_002079205.1 Phalaenopsis hybrid cultivar
ATATATATATATATATGTATGTATATATATATATACATATATATATATATATATATATATGGGTTGCCTCCCATAAAGCTCTTGGTTTACCGTCGTCAGCCCGACATACCATTTGATTTTTTGGGTTGACTTAACATTAAAATTTCTTTAAATTATGGTATGTGCCATTCATAATAATGTTTCAATCGATACCATTAAATTTAACTATCTTTTCAGTATTAGGATGTTTAACCACAACAGTTCTATAATAATAGACTTTAATCACTTTAAATGGTCCTAACCATCTGATACACCTAAAATATATAGTATTTTTAGACACATTTTTATACCTATTTTTGAGATATTATGATACACCTAAAATATATAGTGTTTTTAGACACATTTTTATACCTATTTTTGAGATATTGTACTTTAATGGAAGGTTTTTTTGTATTTTTCTTGCAAATACAGGTAATAAGTTTGAAAAATGCTTAAATGAATGAAAAAGGATCAAATTTGGAGCAAAAAGGTGAAAAATGTGCAAAACAGTTTTGGCGCTTAAGTGTCAGATCCGACGCTTAAGCTCCGGTTAAATAGAGAAGACCGTGCCTAAGCGCTAGAGGCCCCATGCTTAAGCACCAGTGACAGTTATTGGACGAGTAAATTCAATTTTTGTGAATTTTGAAGAGATTTTTGAGGCACTCATTGGCTTAATAGGTGGTTATAACCACCATGGACGAAAATTATCACGAAAGGATGCATCTCTTAGGGAAATACATTCACATCTAGACATATTTTGAAGAGAAACCATGACACCTTTTGGAAAATTATAAAAGAAAGAAGAGAGGACTTTGAAAAGAGTCATCAAAAGGTCTGAAAAAGTGTGAGTCCTGAAAGTATTGGAAAGTTTTGAAAGTTCTTATTTCGGGAGATAGTTCAGAGAGATATTCAGGCACCAATTTTACTTTTATTTTATCCTTTTTGTTATTTTATTTTGAATGATTGCAAAGAGAATATAATCAAAGGAACTTCAAGAGTTTGGTGGAGGACTTGAGATAAGTTTTTATCTTTCTATTTTGAGACTTCTTTTGGTTTTAATTGAGACTTGTTGTTGGTTTGACAATGATTTCTTCTTTTAAACTAAAGTGTTGTTTTGTTTTCTCCATGGGTTCTGAGTAGTTTTCTTTATCTTTCTTCTTAAAAAGATAAGTAATTAAGTTTTGGATGGAAGTTGTGGAAAGTATTGATCTTTAATGATGGAAGAAGTTGTGATGATTTAAATCCAAAACTTCATTTACTTCTTGATTTGGTCAATCTAGATGTTAAAATTTATTGTGAAAACATGTAAGAACTAGGTTGGTATTGTCTCAGTCAACAATTGAAAAGAATCACATGAGGTTGTATGAATGAGACTGGGCTGGTATTGTCTCAGTCAACAATTAGAAAGAATCAGCAGTTCATATAATTGAGTGCAAATAAATAGAGAAATATTCATTGAAGGGTGTAGAGTTAGAGGACTTTAAAGTTAGTGCAAATAAATAGGAAAATATTCATTGAAGGGTGTAGAGTTAGAGGACTTTAAAGTGACAAGTTAAAGCCCCCAACTTAGTTTATTGTTAGGTTATGATACGAGATGTTAGCCCTTAGGTGGAGGGAATTGAGGGAACTCTAGAGTGAGTGACTGCAAATAAATAGGGAAATATTCATTGAAGGGTGTAGAGTTAGAGGACTTTAAAGTGACAGGGTGTAAATAAATAGGAAAATAATCTTTGAAGGGTGTAGAGTTAGAGGACTTTAAAGTGACAGGTTGTTCATATGATTGAGTGCAATAAATAGGGAAATATTCATTGAAGGGTGTAGAGTTAGAGGACTTTAAAGTGACAGGTTAAACCCCAAACTTGGTTTATTATTTTAGGTTTTAATACGAGAATGTTAGCCCCCAGGTGGAAGGAATCAAGGGAACTATAGAGTGAGAGCTAGTATCTTCCCTACATATCCAGTCGTCATAACTATTTAAACTTTAAATTAACCAATATTCTTTATAACATCTCTAGTAAGGGTAAAGAATATTATTACTTCTATTTAACACAAAACAATTTGCATACTTCCACAACAGAATTCTTATACTTATTACTGATTCATAACAAGAAGAAATATATTTTCATATTTAGTGCTTTTCTTATACGAAAACACTAGTTATCTTTTTAAATTGTTATTGTTCTATAAAAATATTGAAAATACCAAAAAATATTTAAATTTTCATTACTGAAAAAATCATCTTTAGTTTAGATAGTTATCTTTTTATTAAAAATCGAAAGTTTCCTGTTCAATAGTGCATATTGTGTATTCTCCCTGTGGGTTCGATATTCAGGTCTTAATGAAAAAGTCTTATATTACTTGATAACGATACGTATACTTATGTTGTATCCTAATATATGTAAATTAAAAGTTAAATTCTTATTTTTCTTCAAGATTAAGTTTTTAGTTTTGTTGCAAAGTAAGGAAATAAAAGTGAAATATAATCTAAATTATTGTTGTACTTTGCATATTAGCAGTATCCAGGGATCAAGTTTTTGGCGCCGTTGCCGGGGAGAAATTGATTTTAAAGTAAATTTCTATTTTTAGTAAGTCTTATTTAAACTTTAAGTTATCTTATCTTATCTTATTTTATTTTTTTTTAATTTATTTTATTATATGTTAGTATATGCGTAATTCAGGTTCTGAAGGACTAGTGCCCTACGATTCTGAATTAAAAAGAACTATTAGAAAAAATTAGAAAAACCAAAAAAAATATAAATTTTGAAAAATCCAAAAAAATTACAGAAATGACAGACCAAAATAATCAAAATGCTGTAAAAAATTATAGAAATGGCAGACCAAAATAATCAAAATGCTGAAATTCATCAAGAGTTTAGAAAGAATTATGTCAACCCTACTGTTGATGAACTTCATTGATGTATTCAAAAACCTATTGTAGTGGCTAATTCATTTGAGCTTAAACCTGCTATTATACAAATGGTATCAAATAATCAGTTTGGGGGATCACCAACTGAAGATCCAAATTTACACCTTGTCATTTTTCTAGAATTGTGCACTACATTTAAATATGATGGTATATCGGATTATGCCATAAGACTTAGGTTATTTCCTTTCTCACTGAGGGATAAAGCTAAGATGTAGTTTAATTAATTAGCACCTGGATCAATCAGAACTTGGGGTGATTTAGCATAAAAATTTCTTGCTAAATATTTTCCACCACAAAAAACTGCAAAGCTTAGAAATGATATTACATCTTTTAATCAGTTCGAAGGGGAATCTATTTATGAAGCATGGGAGAGATTTAAAGAGCTCTTAATAAAGTGTCCACACCATGCTATACCAGATTGGTTAATAATTCAAAATTTTTATAATGGATTATTTGGATCTCTTAGATCAATTATCGATGCCGCTGCTGGTGGTTCATTGATTTCAAAACCATTTCATGACGTTTATGCTTTAATTGAAGAAATGACTACAAATAATTTTTAATGGCCGTCTGAGAGGGTAAATCCTAAGAAAGTAGCCAATATTCATGAAACTGATGCATTTACCATGTTAGCAAATCAAGTTGCTACAATTTCAAGGAAGTTAGAACAATTTGGAATGATTTTTTCTCAACCAATTTCCATGATTGAAGAGAATTTATTAGGCTAAATGGTAGATTCTCAAGCATCATTAGAAACTTTAAATGCTAAAAATAATAAGTAGAATAACCCATATTCAAATTATTATAACCAGGTTGGAAGAACCATCCCAAATTTAATTGGAATAACAATTCGGGTGCTAATAATCAACAATGGGGGAACAACCAAGGAAACCCATTGGGAAACTGGAACAACCAAGGGAATAATAATTATAGATCTACTTATCCTCTACGAGCTTCATTAGTATTACATAGTTTAAGGAGAAGAAGTTGTCTATAGAAGTAGTGGTGTTACAAATGAGAAATAAATTTCAAAGTCAAGGAGCTACAATTACAAATATTAAAAATCAACTTGGGCAAATAACAAATTCATTAAGTAATAGATCCCAAGGAGCACTTCCTAGTAATACTGAATCAAATCCAAAAGACTAGAATAAAGAACAAGTAAAAGCCGTTCAACTTAGAAGTGGAAGAGAGTTGTAAGGTCAGGTTCAAAAAGAAATTGAAGTATAGAGAGAAGAAATTGAAGAATCAAAAGAGAACGCTCCGAAAGATTCTGAGAGACCTATTTCTCCACTAAAAATTGATTTGAAAAAACCACCACCTCCATTTCCTTAGAGACTTTGTCAGTAGAAGTTGGATAAGAAAATTTTCAAATTTCTAGAAATATGTAAGAAGCTTACAATTAATATTCCATTTGCTGAAGCCTTAGAACAAATGCCGAGCTATGTAAAGTTTATGAAGGATATTCTCAACAGGAAAAGGAAGTTTTAAGATAATGAGACTGTTGAGCTTAGTGAGGAGTGTAGTGCGATAATTCAGAAGAAGCTTCCTAAAAAGCTTAAAGATCCTGGTAGCTTTACAATTTCATGTGAAATAGGAGACAAATTTTATGGGAAAGCTTTATGTGATTTAGGTGCAAGCATTAGCCTTATGCCATTATCAATATTTAAGAGATTGGGATTAAGAGAAATAACCCCTACTACTGTAACTCTATAGTAAGCAAATCGTTTGATAACATACCCTAAATGAGTTATAGAAGATGTCCTAGTGAAAGTGGATCAATTTATCATTCCTGTTGATTTCATTGTGCTCAAATATGGAGGAAGATAAAGAGATACCTATCATTTTTGGGAGATCTTTCCTAGCCACAGGAAGAGCAATGATAGAGGTGTAGAAAGGGGAATTAATAATGCACGTCAATGATCAAATCATTACTTTTAACATTTCAAAAGTAATGAAATAGCCTGCAAAAGGTAAAGATAATGAATGCTATAGGATGGATGTTATAAGATATCTAAGTGAATGCCATTTCAAGACTAATTATGAAGAAAAATCTGAAGTAAAAGATTTGGAACACGAGCAAGAAGAGGAATTAGATCAATGTAAAGATCTTTTTAAGGAAGGAAAATCTGAAGTACAAGATTTAGATTACGAGCAAGAAGAGGAATTAAATCAATGTGAATATCTTTCTAAGGAAAATTCAAACTATGTTTGAGAAAGTTTTGAATTTTTGGACATGATAGACAAAGATAAATCATTTTATCCATCTATTGAAAAACCTCCAGAACTAGAGTTGAAGTTACTTCCTGATAATTTAAAATATGTCTTTTTAGGAGATTCCTCTACTTTACCAGTTATAATTTCCTCAAAATTAATGATGGAAGAAGAATAAAGGTTGATGAAAATTCTGAAAAATTTTAAGAAAGCCTTTGGATGGACAATTGCTGATATTACTTTAATTTGTATGCATAAAATTCAAATGGAAGAGAACTACAAAATCAGGGCTGATTCGTGAAGGAAATTGAATCTTGTTATGAAAAAAGTTGTAAAGAAAGAAATTTTAAAGTGGTTAGATGCTGGAATTATCTACCCTATTTCAGATAGTACATGGGTTAGTTCAATTCATTGTGTTCCTAAGAAAGGAGGAGTACCTGTAATTGTAAATGAACATAATGAGTTAAAAACCTACTAGACAAGTTACAAGGTGGTGAATATGCATTGATTATAGAAAATTAAATTTTGCCACTACGAAAGATCATTTGTTATTACCCTTTCTAAATCAAATGCTGGATAGACTAGCTGCGCATAAATAATTTTATTTTCTTGATGGATATACTGGTTATCACCAAATTCAAATATCTCCTGAGGATCAGGAGAAAACAATGTTTACCAGTCCTTATGGTACTTTTGCTTTTAGAAGAATGCCCTTTGGTTTATATAATGCCCCTGCTACAATTATATGCTAGAAGTTGAAATATTTGATGTTTGAGTATTAGATTTCATGGGACCATTTATACCATCTTTCAGAAATTTATATATTTTTTTATCAGTGGACTATGTATCCAAATGGATATAAGCTATTGCTTTACCTGGATGTGATGCTCAAAGTGCTGCAAAATTTTTAAAAATGAATATATTTTATAGATTTGGGATGCCAAGAGTTATCATTACTGATGCGGGAAGTCATTTCAGAAATGCCATAATTGAGAAGTTATTAAAGAAATATCATATAAATGAGAGGATTTCTACTTCTTATCATCCTCAAACAAGTGATTTTGCTAAATTATCCAATTGAGAAATTAAAAGAATTATGGAAAAATCTGTGAATCCAACAAAAATGGATTGGTCAGTAAAACATGACTATGCTTTGTGGGCTTATAGGACTGCATACAGAACTCCTATAGGAATGTCCCCATATAGGCTAATATTTGGAAAAGCTTGTCACTTACCAGTTGAACTTGAGCATAAGATATATTAGGCAATTAAAGAGTTCAATTATAATTTGAAAGATACTGGTGAGAAAAGATTATTATAATTAAATGATCTTGAAGAGATAAGGAATGAATCTTAGGAAAGTGCCCAAATTCACAAAGAAAAGATGAAGATGTGGCATGATCGAAGGATTCTTACTAAAAATTTTCAGCCAAGGCAACAAGTTTTGGTATATAATTCAAGGTTAAGATTATTCCCAGGCAAACTTAAGTTCAGGTGGATGGGCCCATTTATTGTGATTAAATTTTATCCTTATGGATCTATGGATACTAAAAATCCTGTCTGAGAAAATATGTAAAGTTAATGGACATAGACTGAAACCTTATTTTATAGGGGATCAACATAAGTTTAATGATGGAATGATGTTGGGTCAACTAGAGTAAGCATTGGTTACGTTGGGTTGACGACATAAAACCAAGTGCTTTGTGGGAGGCAATCCATAATTATCAGTGTGTTTTTATTTTGAGTATTATTTTATGTGTGATTAAAAACATTTGGGGTTGTATTTTTGAGACTATTATATGTTAGTATTGAATTTAAGACTTTATTTAGTGATCTAGACGTGTTAAAATGAGAATTTGGATGTTAAGTTGACTAGTGCAAAAATGTGCACTGACGCTTAAGCGCCAAATCCGGAGCTTAAGTGCGGTCGTTTAAAAATATATGTAAAATTATTATTCTAAAAGGGAAAACCGCCTATAAGTTTAAAAAAACATGCCAAGGCAGTTTCTAAACTTGTCTAGGAGTTATTGGAAGGATTTAGGCATATAAATAGAAGGGTTTAGTGAAGCAACTTTACTCCAAATTATTTCTAGCCCTAAAGTCTAAGAGAGATATATATTTAAGATGATGTCTTCATGGGAGATGGATTTGAAGAAGAAGGAGGAGACCATGAGGAAGAATTCATTAGTCAAAGCTGCACAAGAGATGTATAACGGTTTCTTACCGTTAGTATTGACGGGATATCAGAGAAAATCAACAAAATTGAAAATTCCATGTCTGTACTGGAGACTAAGGTATTGGAGATTCATGCACATAAAATACCATGTCGGTAATAGAGACTAAGGTATTGGAGATTCATGCACATCTTGAGCATATTGGATGGCAATTGAAAATACAATTTAATCACGTTAGATATATAGAGGAAGCGGATAAGGAGATATTTCTTAAGAAAACATGGATTGAAGAAGATTGCATCAGAGCACGCCACCACCGTTCATTTTATCAACTTTATATTCCAGTTGCCCCAGGAGAGACTAATGGAAGATCTGAATTTTTTCCTTCTAATGAAGAATGGAATCAAGTTCTATGTTTAAAGTTATGTTTTTGTGTGCTTAGACATTGTCGTTAAGTGTTTTAGTGTTTAAGACTTGCTTTTAGTGTTTGCGTTACTTAGGTGTTTAATTTTGAAAAATTGTTAAGTGTTTGTATTTAGGAAAATTTTCTCATCCAAGACTATTTGGAATGAGAATTAAGTGTTGAAATGTATTTGTACTCGTTTGTGAATTAATATAAGTTTGTTTGTGTGAAATTTTGTGTTGCTTTTAGCCTCGAATTAAAATAGTTATTAAAGAGAATTTTGAGATAAATGAGAGTTAGAGGATGTTGAAAATAGCCATTTACGTGTTACGAGACCATTTGGGGGTGGTTTACTTAGTAAAATAGTGCATTTTACTATAATTTAAAATTTTTGAAAATTGTGCACTGGTTCCTAAGTGCCACATCTCGCGCTTAAGCACGTGCAAACCTGAGAGGCAGGCGCCTAAGCGCCACTTACCTGCGCGTAAGCGCCGGTTCACGAAAACCGGTTNCGTAGGAAAATAATGCATTTTACTGTAATTTAAAATTTTTGAAAATCGTGCACTAGCGCCTAAGCACCACATCTCGTGCTTAAGCGTGAGCAATCCCGAGAGGCAGACATCTAAGTGCCACTTACCCGCGCTTAAGCGCCGATTCACAAAAATTGTTTCGCAAACGGTTAAAAGTGAAAATTTGAGCAAAAAATCACCATTTTTATCCTCCCGTCACCTTCAACCTCTCAAAAATGTGATTTTGGAGAGCTAGGGTGCCCATTAAGTGGAGACATGGAAGATTTAATTGTTTGCCGACAGTAGGAACAATTCTGTTGCTTTTCTGCTGTGACAGTTATACATGTTGTGAGGGAGTTGTATGCAAATCTCCCTGAAGTTGAAGACAATCAAGTTATGGTTCGAAGAAAGTTGGTACCTTTTTCGCTAGAGGTAATCAATTTGTTTTACCATTTACCACCGGATACGTTGTGTTTTTATGCAAATTAACCCTACTAAAGCGAAGTTAGATGAGATTATCTCTTACTTGAATTTTGGGAGAGGACTTGGGAAGATCACTAATGAGAGGAGAGTAAATTTCCTAACTTCAAAGTTATGTGCACCTTCAAAGGCCTGACACTATTTCATTTCTACACGTTTGCTTCTGACCAGTCATCTCAGTGAAGTGGCCAGAGAAAAAGTGATGTTGAACTATTGTATTCAATATGGAAAGCTCATCAACATTGGAGCTTTGATCTGTCAGACTATCATCAGTTCTACTGCAACTGTTACAACTGTAGGCCTGGGATTTGATTCCTTAATCTTTTCTTTGTGTGAGCAGGCTGTAGCTAAATATGATAGCTGGGAGGAAGTGTTATTACCTCTAAAGTCCATCACTAAGGTGAATGTGAAGACTTATTCTGAGCATTCAATTTTTGGCTGGAGAGGAGGATCTTCTCGGAGCTATGGAATGGAAACGTCTACTGCTTCTACCTCTGCTGCTTCTACATCTAGACCATCTACCTTACGTGCTTCTACATCTTGAGGTGAGTTTACTGAGACCCTAGATCAATTATTGCATAGGATGATGGATAATATTAATTTTATCACTAATAGGGTACTAAATTTAGAGCATTTTGCAGAGCATACTGATATGTATAATAGAAGAAAAAGTGATTATGAAGAGAAATTTCACTCATCTATGGAGAGCCTCATTAAGGGTAACAAAGGAATGAAATTTCCTCCATATCCTAGATACCTTGATTATGAGCCTGTAAAAGTTTGGGTTTGTGGTGATTCAGAAGATGAAGAGTGAGCTGAGAGATTTATTTTATGATTGTAATATGATATGAACTATGTGGTCTGGGCTTGCTACATTTGCATCTNCTTCATCTAGACCATCCTAATTTAGAGCATTTTGCAGAGCATACTGATAGGTATAATAGGAGAAAAAGTTATTATGAAAAGAAATTTCACTCATCTTTGGAGTGCCTCATTAGGGGTAACTAAGGAGTGCAATTTCCTCCATATCCTAGATACCCTGATTATGAGCCTGCAAAAGTTTGGGATAGCGGTGATTCAGAGGATGAAGAGTAGAGCTGAGAGATTTATTTTATGATTGTAATATGATATGAACTATGTGGTGTGGGCTTGCTACATTTGCATCTGTGTGTTGGTTTGAACTATGTGATGTGGTTTGGACTTTTATCGGCTTAACATTTTCATCTATTTGTTGGTTTGAACTATGTGATGTGGTTTGTCATTTTATGTTCAAGCGAGAATTGTGATGTGATGNCGCAGAAAAAATGGTACAGCAGTGATTCTGAGGATGAAGAGTAGAGCTGAGAGATTCATTTTATGATTGTAATATGATATGAACTATGTGGTGTGGGCTTGCTACATTTGCATCTGTGTGTTGGTTTGAACTATGTGATGTGGTTTGGACTTTTATCGCTACATTTGCATCTGTGTGTTGTTTTGGACTATGTTGTGTTTTGGACTTTTATGTTTTAGTAATGTGCTGAACTATGTGATGTGGTTTGTACTTTTATGTTTAAGTGAGAATTGTGATGTGATGGGTTTTCATGTTTTGNTGTTTTGGAATTTTATGTTTTATTATTTTTATGAAGTTTTTATGACGTTTGTGTTTAGTATTATGATTTAGTTAGTTTAGAACTCAACTTAATTTCATATATGTTATAAAGTAGAAAATCTTGCTAGCTTAGATCTTAAACTTGAAATTTAGAAATTGCTGCCCTGTATTTTTCTTTTATCAGGTTAGTCTGTTGTTTGCTTTTATACCCACTATTTAGAAGTCTATTTGAATCTCTACATGTTAAACTAAAATGAAAATATATAAAATTTGATCAAAAATTAATTTTACTTCTGTCTTTAGTTTTATACTTGTATAATTAGGGTTTAAAATTCCTGTTAGCAAGTTGTTTTTAAATTTTCATTCTTGCTTATATA